>SNQN01004223.1:9299-39546 GCA_008642245.1 Bassia scoparia
ATCTTGGCTTGGTACTAGTCTCGTTAACTGTGTTTTTTGCATGATGAGCATGATAGAAGGCCCTCATTTGTTAGGAGTCGTGCAACATTGTTTTTCGAGGACCAAATTTTCCACTTGATCCCTTATTTTGAGCCTTACCTTTTCTTTCATGATTAACCTTATTACAAACTGTTTTGGCCTCAATTGATTAACTCAAGTCTAGCTTGGGGGAGCATTTGGTTAGTTGGTGGGTGATGTGTTGTCGTCGTTTGGCTCGTTATTTGAGTTGGGTGGATTATTTCCTCATTGGAGTGTGCTCTTTCAGTTTGTTATCATCATCATCTCTTTCATATAATAATATATTTTTTGCCAGGCGGAAATTATTCATAAATAAAAAAACAAAAAAACAAAAAAAAAAGAAAGAAAAATTCAAAAAAATTCAAAAAAATTAGCTTCAATTCTTTTATTTAGTTGTACATTTCTGCCTTTGCAAGTTGTAAATCTCTTGTAATTTGATGATGATATAATGGTGCTTATCAATTGTTTGGTTGATTTGGTAGTATCAAGTTTGAAATCGATTAAAGTTCTGTTAGCCTCATCTTTAGGCTATGTTTCTCATTGGATTTTGCTCTCTTAAAATGGACTTCTAGCTTACATTTTCCTAAATTTTATCCTACCCTTGACCTAAGCCCCATTACAAGCTTAATAAAGACCTTCTTGATAATCATGCTTTTATATGTGTTTCCTTGATTTAGTATCTTGCCAAGATTGATGAGTATGTGCTTCATTTCGAGTCGACTTTTGTAGGTTGAGTATTACTACTACCTTCTAAACAAATGAGTGATTGTGAGTTGGAGGGTGCCTTTAGTATATTTAGGCTACAAAATTGATTCGTATGCACATCTTTTGCATATTTGTGGGTGGAGAGCGATCGAGTTTATCTTATACTCGCCACAAAGAGAGGAGTGTCACCACCAGTGAGAACTCTTTCCTTGATTCCTAGTTCTTTTTCTACAATAAGGCTTGGTTTCGCTTGAATGGTTTTTACTCTTGCATAGGCATTGAGCCATTTGGATGCTTTGATTGAGAGGATGTGATCACAAGTGCTTAGCAATGTTGCTTTTATAGGGTGAAGCATACTTTTGTTTTGAGAATATATATTATCTTGGTTGCTTGAGGACAAGCAACAGTTTAGCTTGGGGGAATTTGATGAGTCACATTCATATAGAGTTTTTAGGCATATTTTAGTTACATATGTAGTTGCATATTAGTCCATATAGTTGCATTTTAGGCAATAATTGCATTAATTATCCATTTTGTGCTCTATTACTCTTCATTTGTGTTTCTTAACATTTTAGGTATTTTATAGCTATCTGAAGGCTTTCGGAACAAGATGAGCGAAGTGGATGATTGTGAAGAGATTGTGATGGTGGATGTTTTATACAAAATTTAACATCATTTTGAAGTTTTTGACATTCATGAGGTAATGCTAGCTTATTGGGGATATATGATAAGACTTGAAAAATAGTGCCTCCGGAAAGATCAGTTGACCACTTGCACTATTTTTGTCATATCTCAAGGTTTCTTATCGGATTAATGCGATGCATTTGCATTGGAAACTACTCAAAGAGCTTCGCAACGGTAGGCTTATAGTCTAGTAACAATGTTGTAGTCAGTTATGCTCATTGTGATCGTTCTGCTTTGCTCGCTGGGTAACCAGCGCCATTTGGTCGGGGACTGCTGTGTTTATTCTGTTTTGCTTCTTTTTATATATTAGGGAGATTTGAATAGAAATACTCTCTCTATTATTCATCTAAAAAAACCTAATTCTATTCTTCTCTTCTTAGTTTTAGATCTAGTTTCTACTCTCAAATTCCTTTAGTTAATCAACTTTGCTATTATTTCTCTCCATTAATTAAGTTCTAAAGGTATATCTATCAATTTCTACTTTACTTGTTTTGTTAATTGCTTGAATCTCTATCACTGTTGATTGTTAGTTTCAACCTTCTACTTTTCCAATCATGAATTTAGGTTAAATTGTTATTGATTTTGCTATGAATAGTGAGAGTCTTCTTGCTAGGGCTTTGGGAATCCATGAACAATTAATGAAATAGTTTTTTTGTCAATTGATTAGTTTCAAGTTTACAATTGAATTCCTATATGATTTTCATTGCTAGCAATTAAATTATGGCAAAGTTTAATTGTGAGTTGGTATTTGTGAATTTGATGCGAGAGGTGAATATACAAAGACAAAGATATAGGCATGACGAATCTAGGCAAGAAGAGAGCGTAGAGGAGTTTTGAGGAGACTAGATTTGAGAGAATTAGTGAGCCCTAATTTGATTAATACTTGAAACTTGTAGTTTCACTACTAATTGATTTGTTCGTTCATGGTGAACCATTACCCTAGTTTTAGTGAATTTCAGTCAATCTTAATTATGTTCGTAGTTGCTTCCTAGTCATTTATAACTCCAACCAAGGCTTTCGTACAGTTTGAACTTTTCAAACACTAATAGAATCACTTAGCTTCCTGAGGATATGATCCTACTTCCTAGCTATATTAGTTGGTGTTGTGGTTTATTTTGACAAGTACGCGATACTATTCAATGATGCTTGGACACGAATTAAGGACGTATTAAGAGAGTATAAGGAATATCTTTATTTTACGGTCGAGGAGATGCTAGTTTGGGATTTTAAAATTGCTCAACATGCATAATGTGATCTACCATGAGCAATTAAAAAAAAGGAATCGACAAGTATGTAGCAAGGTAAGGAGACGAAGTTAAAAAATGGTTGTGCAGGATCATTCACCTGCCAGTACCGGAATGGGTGGTAATGTGCTATGGTTCCTAGCTAATGGGACTTGGAGAATGTGTGTTGAATACAAGTCTAAACAAGGCATTCCCAAGGACAGCTTTCCTCTCCAAAGAAGCCAATTGGTAGACTCAACAGCTGGGCATGAGCACAGTTTTTCGATGCTTATTTGGGGTTTTATAAATTCTCTTAAGGAGGAAGATAGGACAAGATAGCTTTGTGACGGACATGGACTTATTGTTATAAGGTAGTATTCGCCTAAGGAATGCCCCGAACCTTCCAAAGATACGTGAACACATCTTTGCTAAGCAGCTTAGAAGGAATGTAGAAGTTACATGAATGATATGGTCATTAAGAGTAAAAAGAGGGAGGACATCCCGTGATTGAAGGAACTTTAATACCTCTGAACTTTAGGGAGACAAGTGTCATTACTTCTTCAAAGCCATCAAGAAGAGTGCAAAGTTTGAGTTGACCGAAGAAGCCAAAACGAACGTCATGAAACTCAAGCAACATCTTCATTCCCTTCCGAGGATGGTAAGCCCCATGGAAGGAGAAACTCTCTATATGTACTTGTTTGTTTCAAAGCARGTTTGTCAGCAGTTTTGGTAGCTYAATGAGAAGGCTCACAACTTTCAATATATTTTATGAGTCATGTATTGCAAGGGGCGGAATTACGCTATGCTACCACCGCAAAGTTTGGTTTGGCATTGATGATGGCAAGTAAGAAGCTCTGACCCTACTTTTGCYGTTCACAAGATTGTCATCTACATTGATCAAACTATCAAACAACCTTTGACTAACTTGGAGTCGTCAAGTGGTATACTAAACGTTCAACCTTGAGTTTGAACCTTGAAAGGATATCAAGGGGTAAGCTCTTGTTGATTTCATTGTGGAAATGACAAGCCCCCTAGTTGAACCGTCAAGCGACGTATGGACCTTATTCGTGAATGGGTCCTCCACTCAGAATGGTTGTGGGGTAGGTATCTTATTCAAATCCCATGAAGGTGATACCTTTGAGTACGCTATGCACTTTAGTTCCAAACTTCTGACAATTAAGCAGAATATGAGGCCTTGGTCGCCAYAATTCGGATGTGTGGAGAATATGGCTGCCGAGGCAAAGAGAATGGAGAGTATGAAGTAAGGGATGAAAACAACATCAAATACATGGAAATGGTGAAGAAAGAAGTGGAAGGGCTCGATCATTTCTACTTGGTGCAAGTCCTAAGTTCAGAAAATAACRAAGCCGACGCTTTGGCCAAGTTGGTCAMTTCAGCTATAGGAGACTGTCAAAGGTATGTGAGGTAAAGAATCATCAGAGAAGTATCGATGAATTGGAGGAAGTTCACTTCACTGATCGAGGAAATTCTTGAATGGACGGACGAGATCATCAAATACAAGTTGAAAGGTATTCTCCCCTTAGATCCCCAAAGAGCTAAATACGTGAAGGCCCGTGATACTTGGTTTGTCTARTGGAACAGCCAGTTATACAAGAAATCCTTATCTCATCCACTCCTCAAATGTATTACACCGGAGAAAGGGGCAGAGGTGTTAGCTGATATCTATCAAGGGCAATGAGGATCACACATTGGTGCGAGGGCATTGGCGGAAAKGGCTCTTCGTACCGGGTACTATTGGCCCTCTTTGAGGAAAGATGCTCATGAAKTTCTTAAAAAATGTCAAAAGTGCKAGATTCATGGAAATCTTCACCAAAAACCTCATAACCTACTATCACCCGTGCTCTCACCCTTACCCTTTGTAAAATGGGGTGTGGACAACTTGGGCCCTTTCCCCCAAGCAGCGGGGCAAAAGAAGTTTTTGCTTGTTTTTGCGGTAGATTACTTGACTAAATGGGTTGAGGCAGAACCAATCTGAAGCATCAAAACCACATATGTGAAGGGTTTCCTATTGGAAAAACATCATCACCATATTTGCACTTCTACAATCCATTGTTTCGACAACGGACCACAATTCGACACCAACATTCTGACAAATTGGTTATTAGATCAGGACATCAATGCACATTTTGCGTCGATATCTCATCCTCAAGAAAATGGGCAAGTCGAATCCTTTAACAAGATCATCAGCAATGGGTTAAAGAAAGTTGGACAATGCCAAGGGTTTGTGGGTTGAAGAACTTCACAATGTATTGTGGTCTATTAGGACCACCACTAAGAATTCAATTYGAGAAACACCTTTCACATTGGTCTATGGGTCAGACAAAGTGCTCCCTATTGTGATGTATGAACTAACATTGYGAGTTACGTTGTATACAGAAGAAGGAAATTGGGAAGCAATGAAACATAATCTCGACTTGATTCCCGAAGTCCGGGGCAACGATCTTCTGCGACAACAAATCTACAAGCTTCGCATGTCCCGAGACTATAATAAGCAAGTCAGTCATAGGCCATTACAATTAGGAGATTTAATTTTAAGAAAGATGGAGGCTGTTGGACGAGCTAAGGAGGGGGGTAAGTTAACCCCAAACTGGGAAGGCCCTTACAAGATTTGTGAAGTATTACGCGACGGAACGTTCAAGTTAGAAGACTCTGACGGCCATCGACTATCTCATCCTTGGAATGCTGATAATTTAAAGAAATATTATGTGTAAATCGCACTAATAGAAACATTGAGCTGACCTYAAGGCGCTCGCATTTACAAATTTTGAGTCGACCTGAAGGCACTCAAACTATTGTTAAAATTGAAGGTATCAAGCTTTAATGGAAGTATTTAATACTTTGAACTTCTAATTATTCCATTTGGGAAAAACTCCCCTCTTAATTTGCAAAGGCGGCCTTAAAACGAGTGACACACTTGTAAATTAATCTCGAAACGAGGGCAAAACCTTTTATCAAATTAGTATGCAATGCATAAATTCTAAAATTAGGAACAAAGCTCAAACGATGGCAACCTTCATCGAGTGCAACGCACAAATTTTAGAATGCAAGCATGAACAAGCAGGACAGAATGTGCAGATAATTAATAAAAAAAATTGATACATTAATCCTTAGCTCGCATTAAGGGCGTGCCACAAAACCGATTATGCGAAGGGCATAAGGGTCATCAGTAGAACATAGTGTAGAACTAGATGTGTCTCCCCAAATGAGTATCGATGATGAAACATTCACGTTCGTGATCGATTTGTTCCTAAAGAGCATTTGAAATCGTGAAAAGCTCGAAATATGTGAAGTCAAGCTCAAAATCATGTGCGAAGGTAAATAAGAGGCAAAAGTATTTCTTTATTTTTTTTATTTATTTTCTATTTTTTTAGAATTTTCTATTTGGTTCTAGGATTTTTTAATAAATTATTATTGGTGATTTTTTCATAATTTTCACTTTTCATTGCATTCTTCTCATTTTTTCTGAGTTCACACAGTATTTTTAGATATTTTTCGATTTTTCTAATAATTTTCTATGAATTTTACAATATTTACAAAAATCAAATACGCGAAAAATAATGGAAATCAGAAAATACTCTAGAATCCAAAAAAATATACTTGGAAATTCTAGAACCTTCTAGAACACATTTCTTGCAAAGGAGTGTCTAGGTTCATGCAAATCGAAAAGAATCGAAATATCCGAGAATACGTGAGAAAATATGAGAATACTGAGCGTATATAGCTCCATTGAGTTATATACGCTCCACTCGAGCGTATATACGCTTCTTGGATCGTATATGCTTTAGATCAAACATATTCAGAAATCTTAAAGCGTATATAGCCTAGCTGGCGTATATAGCTCAGTCAGCGTATATACGCTTAGAGGGCGTATGCGTATATATGCTCTCTAGCGTTATAAGCTCGTTTTGAGGTATATACGCTCGTTTTTGGTTTTTTGCGCCTATAAATTACCTCTTACGCTCATTCAGAACGGCATACGTTATAGACTTTGCATACTCTCTTGCTCTCTCACTCATCTCTCACTCTAAAACCAAAATACGAGTTCTATACGTCTTTTTAAATCAAATCAACGAGCGAAATCAAGGTATACTCTGAGGTTCTCACCAAAAACTCATTTTCGCTTCTTTCTATTTGATTAACAATTATAAGGTTTTTTTCGATAACAAGATGTAGAACCATTCGTTATTCGCTTCTTGTAAATAGTAGGAGTTTCATCACTTTTTACTGTTTCATTAGTTTTCATCTTTATTATTATTGTTGCTGTCATTATAACGTTTTCTTTGCATTCTGTATAGAAGCTTTAACGAGGCGCCTTCTTCATCAATACTAATGTTTGTTTGATTTGTTTAGCGGATCGATCGAGGCGCTATCATTTTATTTATATTTTTTCTAACAATTTTGTTTTCGTTTGCAGCGAAAGGTAAGGCGATGTATATTTGTATATGCATTTGTATTAGTTGTATTGCATTTCGTTGCTCTTAAATAAAGACCGGAAATTGTGTGTATCAATAAGTCAGATAATTATGGACACGGTTTTTAGGCACCCGTATTATATTGATTAACATCAAGTGATACATTTTTTAGGCTAGGTGTTGTTTGTGCATAATAGAAAACATTTTGTAGTAATTTTAGGACTAATGCGCTAATAAGGTTTTTGAAATGTAAGTTGCGTGCATCCAATAATCGGTTTGAATGGAATTACAATGAAGACGAGTAGAGGCTGCTACATGGGGCGGATTGGGTCAAAGCTCATCCGTCATGTCCGAATCACGAACTGGTTACTGGATAGAACGTGGGGCCATTGTTTTCGGACAACGTTTCGGGCGTCCGTGTTAACTTTTATAGGCACGTGTGGGATCCCTTACTCCACAATCGCCCAACGCACTCACGTGCGGCATTTTGTGGCTCAAGCCCAACACAAAACACATCGATGGGACCAAGCCCCGGGGTTGGCCCAGGTCTCAATAAGCAAGGCGGCCAGAATCGACTCGATTATGTCATATGTAACGTGAGAACTTTGCAGAAAGGCAAAAGGATGACTAATCTTCGTTCGACTCAATTCCTAGTTGAAGGACATCACTATGATTGATTGACGTTGATACTCCTACGGAAGTCTTAAGGCCATCATTTGAATCTATAAAATTAGATTTCGTGCAAAGCATGCAGGTGATGGAGGACAATAGGATGTTACAAAAGTGTTCCAAGCTTTTTATCACAGCTTGGTGAAAGGACACTGCGGTCACAGAAAAGTTGTTTCAAGTTTTTGATCGCAACTGTGGTGGTGGACAATGCGAGTAAGAAAAGTGTTTCCAAGTTTTATCGTAGCTGGTGAACCGGACCTAAAGTACAGAAAGTGTTTCCAAAGTTTTTTGATCCATTTTAGTGGAGGAACATGCGACCGTCACAGAAAAGTGTTTCCAAACTTTTTTAATAGAAGTTTGGTGGAGGACACATGCAACGTCACCGAAAAGTGTTTCTTAAGCTCTTTGTTTGTAGTGTTAGTGAAAGCGTTGATGTCACCCAAAAGTGTCTTCAAAAAACCGCGTTCACAGTTTGTTAATAAACTCATGCTACGTCATGATAAATAATTCTAAGGGTTCATGATTTTAGGATTGCGGAGTAGGGTARTTGTAACCCATCCGAAAGCAGTTCCCTTTCGCATGGTTTATATGGACAAAGGATAAGCACGCAAAACAAAGTAAATTGTGGATGCGAACAGAAAATAGTAAAAGACGGTGAAGCAGTTAGCTGGAAGAAATCAAGTGATGAAAGATAATGTCATTGGTGAATCCACATAATGTTTTTAAAATGTCCGAAGAAAGTATAGCCAAAGAAAAAAGTGGAGTAATAATAAGCTGCAGGAAGCAGCGAAGGAGAACTGGAAGCAGTGAACTGGGCTTAGTTGTCTCCACCATCTCTGACATACCGGAGTCCTCACTTTGTTAATCGGTAGAGTGCTCTACCTCAATATAATCAAATACAAAGTTGGGCTCTGGCCTCGAAGGTTTCTTTGCATCATCAGGCATATTGTCGATGATGTGAAGAGTCTCGAGTTCAGTCGCTCCTCGAAGACAGTGAAGGGATAACTTTTCTTCGCCGAAAACAAATGCCAAGCTTTCTCCATCAGGCTTCGTATCTCTTCTATTACTTTATTCTTCGCAGCAGCCYGTTCCGAAGTCATGCTCTTTTGAAGCGAGGAAAGGTCCTGTTCGGCCTTTTCAGCTCTGTTGCGAAGAGTAGAAAGCTCCGCATCACATGGATGCAACTTCGGCTACCTTCTTCGCTTCCTCCTCCAACCGAGGTTATTCCGTAGCAAGTCGAGACTTGACCTCCTTATCCACTCACTTGGCCACTACCTGATCGTCCCTGGCCTCCTCCTTCACAGCAGACTCGGCAACCTTCATGACCAGGGAGGCATGCTTAACCTTCAACTCGTGGAAGGCTGCTAAACTTTGATGATAACTATACCACACTTCATTGAGTGCGGTACTGAGGGCATAATTGGCCTCTACATTATCAAGTTGCATGGCCAGYGTCTGTTATTATAGATACGCCAAGGCTTCCTGATACATAAGGTCCTTGTGTCGCACCTCACAGTTCGCCCTTTACATGACCTTAGCAACACCATCCACTCTCATCATAGCCTGTAAGAAAAACATGTATAAAATATCAAAACAAGAAAAGATATGGCATACGTATGTAAAGTATGAACGGTCGCATACATATTTAAAGTATGAACGGTCGCATACCTCAGCAAGGTTGTTCATGGCGGCTCCGCAAGACCCCTCGTCATAGCCGCAAAGAAAGTCTTTGTACTCCTGCAAGGCGCAGTCCACCATTTCTGTGACCAGTTTTCTTTTTGCTTCAGCAGGAAACTTGCGAGATGCGAAGCGGGCCTCCTCCTCCTTCGAAATAAAAGCTTCGTCATTCGCAACCTCAGCTTCTAGTTCCGCAATGAAGGAAGGATGTTTTTGGGACACAAAGGCTTCGAGGCCTTTGACAAGTTGGTATGAAGAAGTAGGCCTTGGGACTCGCTTAGAAGGTAGCAGCCAAAGGAGGATCCACCGCCTCATCAGACAGGTTAGCTTGAGAAGTGATTGTCGATGCTCTTGACATAGGATAAGTTGAAAGAGTTCATTCAACTCTCTCCCTCTTGCGGAGCTCTTGCCTCCTCCTCCGTCTTGGAGCAGCGAGTTCGAAGGATTCGTTGCAGTAGAAGGCTGGTCAAAGGGCTGCTCGGAATATGATACACTCCCGCGTCAGAGTTAGTTTGTGGACAATGGAAGTAGTATCGAACGTAATCCATGCGGACTAATTCCGGGGATAGTGTAGTTGATTCTAGTGCAACGATCTAATAGGGATCTAATGAGACTTGTGTATCCCTAGGAATTAGATGCGCGGATCCATGATGAAAGTCATGACGTTCTTAAAATCAGGATCACCGTACATGCATGAAATGCGGAATCCTCCAAGAAGAACGTAATTGCGGAGAGATTCGCACGTATGATCGTGAAGCCAAGAAGAATGTATCATATGGTAGCATGCAGGCACTCGCTAAGCTGGGGATATAGTCGCAGAGAGTGAGTGTCTAGTCGCTTCTCACCCGGCGATGATTATCGCGCACATAGCAAAAGATGAGTTAAGAAGTTGACGTGATGTTGACGTATCATATTTTCATTTGAGTAAACACTCAGTGGTAGGAAGTGTGCAACATCACCGATTTGTGTTACTATGCATTCTTCATCGCATTAAATGTGTGCGATCAGAAACCACTATAAAGAAAACCTGTGGTGTCTGCATTCTCCTTCATGCAAAGATGTCTGTCTACACACTTTTCATTTAAGGAAACACTAAGGAAGCATGCGACGTCACTAATTGTGTTTGCTATGCTATTCTCATCGCACAAAGTGTGCAACCAGAAGCTATTGCAAGAGCAAACATGTGACGTCGCACCCCCACCTTTGAAAAAATAATAAAACTAAACTGCGAAACAGAAAACATACCTATATCGCCGCATTCTCTCTTGAAGTGTCTTCAAGCGATGGCTGAATGGCGGAGCTTCATAATCCCTTTCCTTCGTCTTTTTGAATTAGAGGTAGGCTAGCAAGGAGCTTAGCTACGGAGAGAAACACTTGGTCAGAAAAATTTAACATTAGAAAAGACATGAATGAGCGATGAATATTTTGCGTACTCTGAAGCTGGGGTTCGCGCCCCCAGCGAGGTTGTAGGCAACCAAGAGTTAAGCGAATGAATTTTTAGAAGTAATCCAGTTTGCATGGATATTATTTTTTCTAGGTGAGTATTTGTGGGCCCCGCGGGGGGGCTTGGGCTATCATCGATGTGTAGTAGTTGTGTTGTGGGCTTGAGCCACAGAACCGCACGTGAGTGCGTTGGGGAGTGTATCGAGTAAGGGGATCACACCGTGCTTATACAGGTTAATGACGGACGCCCAAAACGTTGGTGCCAAAACAATGGCCCACGGTCTGATCCAGTAACCAGTTCGTGGTTCGAGAACATGGTAAGGATCGAATCTTTGACCCAATCGCCCGCATGTAGCGGCCTCTACTCGGTGTCATGTACATTCATTCAAACACGATTATTGGATGCACGCAACTTAGCAATTTAAACTTATTCGCGTCTAATCCTAAATTATACTAAAAAGTGAGTTCTATTATACAAGAATGACTACCTAACCTAATATTGTGACACTTGATATTATCAAATAATACGGTGCCTAAAACCGGTCGTCCATAATTAATCTAACTTTAATGTGGTTCAGTAATTTCGGTCTTATTTAATCAAAATATCAAAGAGTGAACAAACATATATACAATATAATATTTATATATATATATAATTATATTATATTTATAATATATATTATATATATATATATAAGCATCCCTACTTGTCAACTGCATAGAACAATCATTAGAATATAATAAATAGTGCCTTTGATTGATCGCTAAACAGACAAACAGACATGTTAGTATTGACGATAACAATATTACAATGGTGAAAATAATAATGTAATAATAATGATATAATAAGTAGATAATGAAAGATGATAAAGACATTGACAAATAACAAAAAAATAGAAGGATTAATCCTAACGTATTTACATGCACAACTATAAGGGGTGTGGTTTCTACATTTTATTATTGAATTAGAACTCGTAAAAATTATTAATCAAGTTAAAAGAATGCGAAATGAGTTTTATTTGAGCAACCTCGGAGTTATATCCTTGATTTTCGCTCGTCGATTCGATTAAAAAAGCGCTAGAAAGAACTCGTATTTTGTGTTTGTAGTAGCAAGAGAGTGTAAGTGAGAAAGTCATGAGAGTATGTGAAGTCTAGCAAGCGTATGAATTGTTCGAAAATGAGGCAAAGGAGGGTATTATAGGACGTGGCCGCGCCCTCGGTATAGCGGGCGCGCGGCTGGTACTACATCGAGGTGCTTTGCGTGGGCTTGAGCACGGAACCGCACGTGAGTGCGTTGGGGTATGTGTCGAGTAAGGGGAGTCGCACCCTGTGCCTATAAAGGTTATTCACGAGCCGAAAACGTTGGTGCCAAATTAAGGCCCACGTTCAGATCCAGTAACCAGTTCGTGGGTTCGGGGACATGGTACGAATCAGATCTGTAACCATTCGCATGTAGCGGCCTCTAACTTCGTCTCATTACAATCCATTCATCACAGTTATTGAATGCACATAATTACATTTTTAGCACCTTAGAAGCGTACTAACCCTAAAGATTACTACGAAAGTGTGTTTCTATTATGCACAAGAGACTACCTAACCTAGAAATTGTGACAACTTTGCGTTAATCAAATTGAAAGGTGCTAAAAACAGGTTGTCCATAATTATCTGCTTTAATGGATACGCATTAATTTGGTCTTGTTTAAGCAATATTACAAGTGATGTATCAACCATGACAATGCGAGTATATGTGAAATTCCAAATCATATATAAAACCAATCTTACCTGAACCTGCACACAAAACAAAAGTTAGTTCGTAATAAAAAGCGAGCGAAATGAATCTTCCGTTGGATTCGCCTGAATTTGCAAACAAAACAATAGTGTCATAAAAAAACGTGCGAAATGAATGTTTCGCTTGGATTCGTTACAAGGATAAGAAATCGTTAGTATTGACAAGTGATAATAATAATGACAATGAAATAAAAAAGAACGAAAAACAATAAAAAGCGTAACCACTCTACATATTTACATGGAACAATTAAATAGTGAGTTCTTACATTTTTGTTAATTAGATTGAAACTTGTAATGATTATTAATTAGGTTGAGAAAAGAGTTGTGTTTAGTGCGAGTAATCCAGAAATAAACCTTGTTATTTTGTTGAATCGAAACAGAATCGATGCTTTGAACTCAGAACGAATGTATTTAGAGTGCTGAGAGAGTGTTGAGAGCTATGAGAGAATGAATAGCAAAGAAGGACGGGGAGGAGTAGTAGAATAGACGTGTGTGTTCGGATATGAGCAAGGTGGCATCGTATTTATAGGCACGGGAGGAAGGAAAATAGAGGAAAAACCACTGGCGTATATACGCAGGAGAGCTGCATAATATGCAGGGGACCTGCGTATATACGCGGAAGCCTGCGTATATACGCAGGTCTACGTATATCCGCAGGAGACCTCGTATATACGCAGACTCTGTGTATATATTCTCCGCGTATTTTTTTATTTCAATTCCAATTTCCATATAAGTGATTTGCCTTGATTCGACGCACCTAGACACCCTTGCTCTCCAACAAGGAGTTTAAGAGTTTTAAAGGGTTCCACGTATTTCCGGAGTTTTTTGTGTATTTTGTATTTTTTTTGTATGTTTTTTTTTTTTTTTCTGCGTATAAACTTATAAAATCATAGAAAAATATAGAAAATCAGAAAAATAAAAACTCAAAATACTGGTAGGCCAGAAAAATGTGAAGAGTGCAATGAAAAGTGGAACTTATGGAGATCACAATATAAATTATTTAAAAAAATCCTAAAAATAGATAAAAAAACCTAAAAATAGAAATAATTAAATTAAATAAAGAAAGATATTTTTGCCCCCTTTTATTTGTCCTTGCTCAATAGTTCCGAGTATGACTTACGTATTTTCAACTTTTGTGAGTTCAAAGCATCTTTTTAAGTCGAAAAATCGCGAGACGCGGTAATGTTTCATCACTGATTTCTCTTTTGGGGAGACATTTTTAGGTGTCTACAGGTATTTATAGGCACGAAAAGGCAAAAAAGAGCGTAATTACGCTCAATTATTCCCTACCTTTTTTTGAAAATATTCGATTCTTCTCGATTCTTTCCGGATTCTTCTCGGATTGGATGAACTAGATGCCCCTTTTTGAAGAAAATACGGTTCTAGTGGTTCTAGAACTTCCATGTATTTTTAAAGTATTTTCTGATTTTTTTTATGTATTTTTTGTGTATTTTGATTTTTGTAAATATTGTAAAATTCATAGAAAATTATAGAAAAATCGGAAAAAATATCTAAAAATACTGGTTAACTCAGAAAAATGAGACGAATGCAATAAAAGTGGAAATTATGAAGATCACCATATAAATTGTTTTAAAAAATCTAAAACTAAATAGAAAATTCTAAAATAAGAAAATAAATAAAAGAAATAAAGAAATACTGTTTGCCTCTTATTTGACCTTGACACATGATTTCGAGCTTATTTACTTATTTCGAGCTTTTTACGAGTTCAACTGCGTCTTTTCAGAATCAAATTTATCACGAAACGTAGTATGTTTCATCATCGGCTACTATTTGGGGAGACACATTTGGGTGTCTACACCTAGCTTCAGAAGTACTAATCATGTCTGTGAACGCCAAAGTATCGTAGTTGGATTTCATCATTAGCGGTTAGCTCAGGAAGGTCCTTCGCCTTGAAAGAAATGCAATACCTCGACCAAGTCGATAGCATCCTCGCAGTCTCGGTGTCTTCGGTATGCACTAGGAAGAAGTCAAACTTCTAGCTATTGAATTTATTGGGCTTTTCGATGGTAGTCATGTATCCCTCCTTGTTGGCCATCTGAAGCCAACCCCATCGACACTTGTTTTCCTTTACAAGTGTATGCATGCGAATGAACGCATTGGTTGACAGGGGGAAGCCTTTGGCTTAACAAGTTGCCATAAAGGTCAAGATGTGACACAATGAGTTAGGTGTCAATTGTGCGATGCATACTCCATAGGACTTGAAAAGACTTACTACGAATTTCTTTAAGGGAAAGCAGAGTCCAAGGTCCACTGCATCTTTGTAAARCGCGAAGGTATCTTCGAGGGTTAACGTTATGTCAGTTCCCCTAGGGACGATCATCCTCTCCTTCACTTCCACCTCTACGAAGRCGATATCTTAGGCATAGCTGGCTTTATGGGCTTTAAGTGCGATAGTCCAGTTCTTTCGAACAGCAATGGACTTCGGAGTTGGTTTCACACCCTTTGATGAAGGATTTTAGGGTTCCGAGTCTTCACCGGAGTTAACCGCAAGGTCTTCGGAGTTTTGTCAACGACGGGTGCGGGAGTCATTTCATCATTCCCATKGGATTCTTCATCCCTGACATCCCTCGCACTTCAACCAGAAGTTCTGGGGATCCAATTCCATTCCTCGTTGTCAAAAATCTGATTTTGAGGATCCCTTCTGGCGACGGTCTTTATGCCAGGCCGTTATCTTGCACAAGCAAAAGATCAAGGATGTTCCGATTGGTTATTAAATGRGAAGAAAAAAGGTTGAGGGTCGAAGAACCCGCGGATATAATTGAACCAGGCAAAGTTAGCCTGGGCTCTTCGAAGCCCCRAACTTTAGACTTATTAGGCGAAGAACCCATGAAATTGGTTTTGCTTATGATTATTACTTTGCTAGTAAAGAATAGAGGTGCGAAGATAAAGTGCGGACAGTACCTGAAGTAAGAACTAACTACGAAGTCGATGAAGCTTGGAAAGTAAAGCTTGCGGTTACAACGGAAGTGCGAATGTGACTTGGCTTTGAATTTTGAAAATGTGTGAAGGAAGAGAGAGAAGTGCGAACTGTCTAGAGAGAAGTCAGAGCAACAACTCTCTCTCTCTCTCTCTCTCTCTCTCTCTCTCTCTCTCTCTCTCACTACTACAAAAATTGGATAAAACACCATATTTAAGAGACCGGTGTCGTATGAAAACCAGTCTCTTAGGTCTGTCTAAAAGACCGATTATTAATAACACATCTCTTAGGTTATGGTCTTGTTGGTTTGCGGGCCCACAAATTCAACAAAGAAATCGATCTTACCTTAAAACCGATGTCTTTGGTTTTTTTATATTTTTTTAAACATTGGATTTTTTTTTACTTCAATAAACATCTCTCATCCTCATTATTTCCCTTATCCCTCCTCTTTCATCATTATTTCCGCTTCTCCCTCCTCTTTCCTCTCTCATTTCACGATCCTATTTCATTTCTCCCTTCTCCCTTCTCCTTTATCTCATTCTCTCTCATTTCATTCGTAAGTTTTAGGGTTCGTTAATCGTTTTTTTTCTTTATTTGGTTTTCATTGGTAAGTTTCTTGGTTTTTCGTTTTTTGTTTTGATTTTTTATTTTCTTTGTTGGGTTTTTCGATTTTCTGTTTGTAGATCTAGGTTATTTAGTTTTTGTTTTTCATTTTTTTTTATTTTGATTCAAGTGTTTTTTGTTTTTAGTTTTTGTGCTTTTCGATTTTGAGTTTCAATTTTGGGGTTATTTCATTTCTTTCCAATTTTTTTTGGGTTTTTTTCGTTGGCGGTCATGGCTYGACTCCAGCGACTACCCCGCATCGTCGTCGTCGTCGTCCTCCGTTCGCGACTTRGCAATAATAGCAGCAACAGCATCAACATTTAGGGTTTGATAAGTCAATTAAACAACAGCAACAACATCAACATCWACAACAGGAAAAACAGGTTAGTGTTTAATAATTAAGTTATTGTGGTTGAATATGTGATTTTTGGGTGTTTTTGGGTTGTGAGTTTACTTTATCTTCATTTGATTTTTTTTTTTGTTATTTTCAWTTTTTTTTTTCAATTTCTTTACATTCATTTTTATGGATTTTCAGTTTATTTGCAAGGTATTTCGATTTGTAATTTTTTGCTTTTAAACTTATTCATTTTCATTTTTTTCAGGGATTCATTTTTTCGTTTTTCTTAGTTTAAATTGAGTTTTTCTGGGTTTAATTATTTTTAGGCTCTGTTTGGGTTTTATTTTTCTCATTTTTTTCGTACTTAATTTTAGTTTCTCAGTTTAAATTTGTTTTATGGTTTTTTTTCATTTTTTCGGGCTTCATTTTAATTTATGAGTTAAATATGGTTTGCAAAATTGATGTTGCATTTTGTTGGGGTGAAATTTTCATCAATTGTTAGATCGCGACTTTATTGATTTCTTATGATCTGATTTTTTCCAGCAATATTTCAATCAAAATTTTCTGTGAAAATTTATTTGGTATTGTTTTCAAGTTTGCTTTTTAGAATCTGGGTTTCCATGAATTGTTTACTGTTTTATGTAAATTGCTATCAGTACTGATTGTTTACTATTTCCATGAATTTGTTCTGCATGCCAAATTGCTATCAAGTAGTGATTCCGTTCAAGTGTTTATCTCCTTTAGTATTACTTATGGTCATGTTTAATTTGGTCTGATATGCTACTAATGCCATGTTTGGATGTTGATTTGCAGCTTTTGGTGTGAACATTGCGTATCAAGTTGGGCCTTTTGTCATTTTTGCGTCTCAAGAGTGGTATCAAGTTGGCCTTTTGTTTTCGCGTCCTATGTAGTATGTGAAGCGGAATTCTAACCACTTGATCATAAAAAAGCTAAGTATGTGAACGGCGAGATACGTGGTTTGTGTATTGAATTAGACCTGCTAAACGTGTCGTGTCGTGTTTTTTCGTGCCGGGTTGAAAAATAAACGGTTGCTCATATACATGACACGAACCCCGACCCGTTTAGTTATACGGGTTGGAAGCACAAACTGAACCCGACCCGCCATAACCCGAGTGACCCGCCAACCCGTTTATTGACCTGTTTAATTCTGCCTAATTTTACTCTTTTCCTGCCAACATTACAATTAAATTTTCTGCCATTTTGGCAGTTACATATAGTCATATATTGCAGAATGTTGCCATCTTGGCAATGAATAAACATCCACAGTTAAACATTAAAACTTGTCCAAAGCATAAACTTAAACATCCACAATTCATAGAATAAAATAACAACTCCTTACACTAGTTCCAACTTCCAAACAAACTCAAAGTCTAAAAACTAAAACCAACATCACATAATTAAAACAACAAAGTTCCAAACCAAATATCAAATTTAATTCAATTAAAAACTGAACATAGTTGAGTCTAAAACAGCCTCAGAGTGATTCTTTGAGCTCCATAATCATCATTTCATCGCTTAAATCAACGCTCAAGCCCGCCACTTGATTCACAACACATTCATTTCATCTTCATTTGATTTAGCAAGTAAACAAGCATAAATAATAAATTAATAATAATATTGGAGCTAATTAATAAATATCGACCTATAAAAAATAACTCAAAGCTTTTTATACCTTTTTGAAATACCCAATCCCTCACACAAATCAAAGCTTCAGCCGTGTTTGGATTCAACGAACTCCTATAAACGAACTCCTATAAAAATTCGAACAACATACAACATACAACTATACAACTATAATTCGAACAATAATAAGGCAGTAAGAAACAAAAAAATTCGAACAACATACAACATACAACTATACAACTGATTCACAAACATACAACAAAAAAAATAATTCGAACCGTCTGGAAAATAAAAAAAAAAATACAATAATCGAAAAATAAAATACAATAATCGAAAAATAAAATACCTTGAAGATGAGATGAAGACTGCTCGAACAAGGGGATGAAGATTGCTCGGTGGAACGAAGTGTGGAACCGTRTGGAAGCTCAGGAGAGACGAGAGAGTAAGAGAGATTGAGAGAATGAGGTGAGAGAATGTAAAAAGGTAAAATGAAGAAAACGGCTAGGTTTTAGGAGCTTTAGGACAAGTGGGRTGTTTACAGTAATGTTATTAAATGGGCTTTTTTCAATTGGGCTGTTTTTCAAGTGGCCTGTTTTGCAAAATCAGAAAATGATGTTTATAAGTTAACGGGTTATACGGGTTGAAGAGTCCAAACCCGAACCTGACCCGTTTAATTTGCGGGTCGTGTCGTGTCGTGTCATTAAATTAAACGGGTCGGAAAGCTTGACCCATACCCGCWAATAACGGGTCGGGTTCGTGTCGTGTTGGCGGGTCGTGTCAAGTTTTAGCAGCTCTAATTAGAATGGGTAGCTCTACAAGAAATCTTTCTCTCATCCTTGAGAAAGGGGCAGAGGTYTTGGATGATATCCATCAAGGCCAGTGTGGATCGCATATTGGGGAAAGGTCTTTAGCTGAAAAGACCCTTCAAACAGGCTTCTACTGGCCAACTTTGAGAAAAGATACTGGCCAACTTTGAGAAAAGATGCTGCCAACCTAGTCAAGAAGTGCCAAAAGTGCCAAATTCACGCTAACATTCATCAGCGGGCAGCAAATCAATTGTCTCTTGTGCTATCACCTTTACCATTTGCTAAATGGGGTGTAGATATCCTCGGACCTTTCCCTCAAGCTCCGGGGAAAAAGAAATTCCTGATCGTGGCAGTAGACTACTTCACCAAATGGGTGGAGGCCGAGCCTATGAAAAACATCAAAGTTCCCGATGTCCAAGGGTTCTTGACTAAAAAATCATCACTCGTTATGGTGTGACTCAGTCCATCGWCTTCAACAACAGCCCTCAATTTGACTCAAATATCCTCACCAATTGGCTTTCGAACTAAGGAATTACCGCTCACTTTGCTTCRGTGGCACATCCCCAAGCTAACGGACAGGTTGAGTCCTTCAACAAAATCATAAGCAATAGATTGAAGAAGAAGTTGGACCAAGRAAAAAGGGTCTATGGGTGGATGAGTTGTATAATGTGCTATGGTCAATCTGAATGACGGTGAAGAACTCAACAGGTGAGACTCCATTCACCCTTGTTTTTGGCTTGGACGCTGTGTTACCAATCGAAATGTATGAGTCAACTCTACGGGTCATGATGTACACCGAAGAAGGAAATTGGGAAGCTATGAAATGTAATCTTGACCTCGTACCCGAAATCCGGGGCAAAGCTCACCTTCGCCAACAAATCTACAAGTTAAGGATGTCCCGTGAATACAACAAAAGAGTCAATCATTGGCCTCTCCAACTGGGATACCTAGTGTTGAAAAAAATGGAATCCACGGGAAGGGCAAAGGAGGATGGCAAGTTGACTCTAAATTGGAAAGGCCCATACAAGATTTGTGAAGTATTAAGGGATGGCACATTCAAGCTGGAAAATGGTCAGGGAAAACGGCTCACTCATCCATGTAACGCCGACAACTTAAGAAAATTTTATGTTTAAGCAAACATTTATGAGTCGACCTCAAGGCGCTCATCCTAAGTCGAGCTGCCAAACGCGCACTCGCATAGTCGAAGTTTAAGGGCAATCAGTATGATTGATTGACTTGACACCACTGTTAGGTCTCAAGTCAATCAATTCTTAGAATCTATAAACTTGGACATTTTACACAAATAAGAGTCCTCGCTACCTAAAGGAGAGACTTATTGCACATATATACTTAAGTTAAGTCAGGCTAACCCTTGCGACCAACGAAGGACCCATGGGCTACAGGGGCAAGTGTATCTAAGTGACACAAAATACGAAGTAATGCGAAGTCCTATTGCGAAACAACAAAAGAAAAATGCGAGAAAAATAAAAGCAAAAATAAGGCGAGGAAGTATACTTGAGACATATCATGGATGGAAAGAAGACTTTGATTAGATTTAAAAGTGAGATTACAAGTCTTCCTAACAAAAATAATTATTGTGCGAGGCTTAGTACTTATACAAATTTGGTTTACAACAAGAGTACATCGCTAACCTGGACTAAACGAAAGTTAAAGAGCGAAGAGAAGGATCTTCAGCGAATGCGAACATCAGCGTTCGCATCATCATTGACGTTCTCAATGTCGATGAGCTCGTCTTGGTCTGGCTCCTCGCCATCCTTGGCTGCATCAACATTGCCTTCGCCATCTTTGTCATCTTCCTCTTCACCGCTGCTGCTAGTGTTGCCATCTTGGRGAGGCTTGTTCTCGCGGTCTGAAGAAGAATCAGAGGAGAACGCCGAATCCGTCGAGTGCTCAGTGTCAACGTAAACGTATTTGAAGTTCRTCTTTGGAATTGGAGGCCTTGGCTCTTCCTTGGTGTCAAGCATATTTTGAATGATGTTGGCAGTCTCAATATAGTCCAATCTTTCCTCGAAGCAGCGAAAAGGATAACTCCTCTTAGCAGGAAAGAGGTGCCAAGCTTGCTTCATCAAGGTTCGCATCTCTTCGATACCCGGGTTCTTTTTCTGGTTCTTCTTCAGTTATGCGAGCTCTCGGTCTTGTTCTTCAGCAATAAAGCGAATGTTTGCAAGCTCGTCTTGAACATTAGCCTCTGCCTTCTCCGGGCGAAGTAACCTCTTGTTCATCCCTCTCAGCGACGGCCTTGTTGACTCGCTCTTCCTCCTTCTCAGCAGATTCGGCCAAATTCGGCCAAACAAAGGTTGTGCTTCTCGAGAAGGGAGTGGTAGCACTCCAACGACTTGCGATAGGCTGCCTTTACCGCATTCACGCTGTGGCCTAGACTGTAAGTAGCCTCAGCATCATCCACCTTAATGGCGAGGGTCTGTTGCTAGAGGTACTCAAGTGACTCTTGGTGCAGRAGCTCTTTATGTTTYGCCTCACAGTTTGCCTTTCGCATGGCCTTGGTGACGCCATCCAGTCGCACCATCACCTAAAGAAAAAACAACAAAGCGATGTCAGAGAAAAAATGGAAAAGGTACGAGAGAGCATACTTAGACAAATAAAATGAACTAAAAAAACTTACATCGGCGAGCCCACTCATTGCTCGTCCACAAGATCCAGCCGCATAGCCAGCGAGGTTGTCCTTATACTCCTTGCTCGCACAGCGGACCATACTGCCCACTATCTTCTTCTTCTTTTCTGCATTACCTTGCGAACAGTGGTCGACCTCATCCACCTCCAACCTTCTGTCATCCTCATCCTCCTGCTCTTCTGGCCCTCAACGGGCTCGCTTATCTTCACCCAGGCTTCACCGGTTCCCGGGGTGCAGTAGTCTTCCCTGCAGATTGCGAGGGAGATTTATTGTTTGTTTTCTTCTCCCCGCTACGCGAGGAGTGCTTGGATCTTTTCTTCTCCTCGCTGCGCGAAGAGTGTTTTGGTTTCTCTTTCTCCTCGCCCTGCYAGGTTTGTGGCCTCTTCAGGCACATGYTGAGGAYAAGACTTCTTCTTGTCATCTGCCTTGCTAGCAGATTTAGAAGGCTTGTCCTTCTTCGAAGCAGAGGTCCTCACAGTTTTGAGGATATCGGAAGGCTTCAGTAGCTTCTGCAAAATGAAAAATTCTAAATAAGAGACATCGCAGGCAAAACAGAAAAACTCGTGTTTCGCATTTGAGAAAATGTTCATGCGACACACGAGCCTATTGCCTTCGCATTTGAGAAAGCTTTTCATGCGATGGGCAGGAAGTAATATGTGAGGGGAGGAACTTACCCGATGGATGGGATTCTTCTCAGCGAGAGTTTTTAGCCGCCATGCGGCTGAGAAAGCCTAAAAGTCTTCACTCGACATGGTCCCACTTAATCGACTTGGGAATCTGGCTCCAGCAGAATCTGCGAGAAGGAACACTTGGTTAGTTAAAGTTCAAACAAAAACAATACTAAGGAAGTTGAAAGTCTACTTCTCTACTCTCGCTCTACTCTGCGACCACCTGCGAGGTCAAAGGCTCTCATAAAGTCCTGATTGCAGAAGCACTCAAGTGTTGGGAGCCAATTCTTAGGAACCTTGGTTTTTCGATTCAAGGCTCTATATGTGTACTTTGTGGTCTCGAAGTACTCTAGRTGRTGTACAATATCAGGTGTTCTCGCACCCAACTCACTCTCCTTATATACATTTTAATGCGATGTCCAAGAGGAGAGGATTTTAGCGAGGGGTGTGTTGCTGGTGTGCACAAGGAAGAAATCATTCTTCCAGTTGTACACTTTATTTGGCTTCTCCAGCGAGGTCATGTACTTATCCTTCTGCGAAAGCTGGAACCAACCAGCTTGGCATCGGCTGTTCTTAGAGATCAGATGCATGCGAAGGAAGACCTCAGTCTTGCATGGCCAGCCCTTCACCTTACAGGTGGCCATGTATCCAAGAATGTGACACCACACCATGACTGCAGTGTCAATTGTGTGAGGCCTATGCCATAGGCCTTCATCAAGTTCACTATGAAGGGGCTTAAAGTAAAGCGAAGACCCAAATCCACCACCACTTTATAAACTGCGAAGGTGTTCTCAGTGGTCTGGGTGATCGCAATTCCCTCAYCAGGGATCACGAACCTCTCTTTGACTTTAGGCGAGACGAAGCCATTGTGAGGTGCATAAATGTGCTGGAGTTGCAAAAGTGCGACCCTCCAAGCCTTTCGCACTATGGTTGCAAGAGGACTATGCTTGTCCTTATCCTCATCCTCAGATGATTCCTCCATAGGAGGTTTATTTTTGGCGATCCATGCCAAGGGATCCTCTTGACCTTGGCAGTGTTCAAGTTGATTTCCTCGTCGCTGCCCTCACGCAAAGAGGCATCTATGCTAGCGCTAATGTCCTCGGAGTCAAGGCTCGAGTCCTCCACTCGCATAGGAAAACGACAAGAAGTACTCTGTTCTGGCTCCTCCTCTTCCCATATCTGGTTTTCAAGTTTCCTGTGAACAGTGGTTTTAAGGCGAGGCATCCTGATATGAACAAACAAAGTGTCAAGGATGGGACGAGGAGCTACAGAGTGCGAGTACAAAAAATCAAGGGTAGAGGAGTAAACAATTAAATTTGAGCCAGACGAAGTTGGACTAGGCTCTTCCAAGCCTCCAACTCTATTCTTATTGGGCGAAGAGTCCGTAGAACTTGCTTCGCTCATTATTACTTTGCTAAAAAAAGAATAAAGAATAAGTGCGAAGAAAGAAAAGGTGCGAACAATACCTGAAGTGCGAAGTCAACTAAGTGTTTATGAAGATRTGAAAAACTGCGAAGAGCGAAACTAGAAAGTCACGACTGCGAAGCTAAGTCGTCGTCAAACTCGGAAAATATGCGAAGTGTAGAGAGCGAAGTGCGAAGCGAGCATGAAATTTTAGAGAGAAGTCAGAGTTGGAAAAGTTCTTCTTTCTCCTCTTCAAGGGGTATTTATACCACAACCTCAACGGCTCCTCTTCCCCCTTCTTTTCAAATTTGAAATAAAGAAAGAAAATGGGCGGGAAGGAAAACTTAGCCACCTGAGCTGCTGCCATGCGAAAGAGACTTTAGATGATGGAAATTTTTGGCCAGGCCACTCACCACTCACGAGGGCACACTTTCCAAGGCAAAAAAAAAAAAAAAGAGAAAAGGAGAGAGAAATTATTTGATTTATGGTTTGTTTGCAAAGTCTAAATTAATGTAAAATCAAGATCAAACATCTTATAAATCCAACGATTTAGAGGGTCTTTGAGGGGAAAATGATGTGGCYCGGAAAATCATTGCCCACGTGTCCTTCAGATATTAGATCAAAGTGATCCACGTGGCAAGCGTCACAAATTAAATTAATCCGGACCGAAACGGGATGGAGAACCGACGTTCCTACACTGAAATAGTAGTAAGGAACATAAGGAAGCACGGATGATTGACAAGTGTCACCCATCCAAAGTTTGCCTTGGTTTTTGAGGGATCYCCTATAAATACCAGGAAGAACCACATTTATGGCACCTACATTCTCSTAMCATTTATTGCATACAACTTCCAACAATTTGAGAGCATCTCTRATTACTTTCTCTCACTAGCCTAACATTTTAATTCCCTTAAATCCGTACTTACTTAAGCATCGGAGGGGAGATAATCCAAATAGGATTATTCTCCTTTGTGCAGGTGTCAGGCCAACTTTGAGGTGCTAGGAGAAACAAGCAAGCAAGCGTTGACCAGGAGACTAGAGGCAGCCAAGACTCGTACATTTGTCCAATAGAAGGTTAACTATCCCGAAGTAGCATTGAAGGGAAACCTCCACCCCTCTCTCAACTCAGAAGCTAGGAAAATATTGTATCCAGAACACGTCATCACCAAAATACTTGCTACAACAAAAACCGCATGAGCATTTATACTCATCAAGAGAAATTTTATGCATTTATAAGAATCGTTCTGTATATTATAATAGCAATTGAATGACAAATAATTAACATATTTGATAAAAAGAATGGATTAATTATAATATTGACTCATTACACTTAGGGATTTGAATGCATTGATTGATTAAAGGGTTAATTTGTTGATTAACGTAGGGGATTTTTTAGTTGAATTTTCTATTTAGAAAGTTATACGAATTGATTGAACAATTGAATTAATTAAGGATTTCAATTAAAAACTAATTGAAGAATATGATTATAATTGATGAATCAACTAAGGTTTGATGGTTTGATTGAAGGTAGTGTAATGAATAAATATAAAATAGGAAGGAATGTAAATGGTTTTAACAAATTATTTTTCTTAAAAATCTAACGGGTAAAAAAAAAAATTTATAGGAGGACACCATAGCTCCCCTTGGCTTGTATAAGGAAGACTGGCAAAAGTATAATATTCAAAATTAGCATTTGATGGTAATATTTCAACCACAACAAATAATATCCATTGGTAAAACCAATACCAACATATCCACTAATCCACCAACACTTATTAAATCGTTGGTATTAACCCTTTTTATCAATAGATTTTAAACATTTGTTGGTAAAAYTTTTACCAACAAAGCTTTTAGCAACACTTTTCCAACAAACCATTATCCGTTGGTAACATATGCTTTCTTATTGTTAAAAGCCATTTTTCTTGTAGTGTGTGTTTAAAAATGATTTAATTAGCTTTATTTGAATGCAATTAGCTTTAAATTGTGTCAAWTAGTTTTGTTTATATTTAATTGATTGTCAATTGATTCGATTACATTCGTTTTATTCAATAGATTTGTATCAATGCAATTTGTTTTGAATTGATTCGGTTAACTTTGTTTGAATAAAATTTTCAAAGCTTCCTAACCAAACTGATAGCTCAAATCAAAAACATGAATACTCCTTGATTCACTCAATTTAGCCTAGAACTGGATGATGCAATAGTAATTTTCCTATTATGGTCATCCCATGATATTACTCTTACGGGGCATTTGGTATGAGGGATTATGGGGTGGGAATGGGATTAATCCCAAGTTTCTATAAAARAATGTTTGGTAAGTGGAAATTAAGTTTGAAGATGGGAATGAGAATATTTAMCTCTTATTCCCCATGTTTTATTATTTAGGGGAGTAGGTAATAAAATGGTGGAAATATGATTATTTTGATGAAAAGACTAAAATATCTCCATTTATTAATTGCAATCCGTCTTGTGTGGACCCGGTTCACTGTAAAAATATAGTGAACCCATTTAAAATCACGTGACATTTACAACTTTCTGATTCATTCATATCACTATTTTATCTACCTTTTTCTTTCTCTTCATGTTTTGATGAAGCAGTAATAGATCTATTCATCCATCCACCCCATAGAAGTGAGTAAATAGTTTTTTTTATGGCCAAACAAACTTTGCTACTTTGATGGAAGTTTATTTATGTTATTTTGTTTGCCTAAAAAAACTTCTTTTTTTTCCTTTTTTTCCCTTTTTAATCCTATACTTGTGTGTTGTGAATGATATGGTTTATGTAGTATAATTTTATATAATGTACTTCTATAACTAATAATATATCCTAAATATTTACATTATATATTATGCTCCCGTATAATAATGTATTTTTAAATGCTATAATGTATTTTCTGTTATGATATAATGTACTTTTGTATCATAAATCTGAGTGTTCTCAATAGTTTGGAGCATGCTTATCATTTATTATTCTTTTTAAAACAATATATATGTTTCTATAATATATTGCTATACTTTAAAAAATATAACGTGTTTTACATATAATAATATGTTTTACATTATAACTATACTCACGTGATATATATTGTACTATTGAGATTATAATGTTTTTATTACGGATTAATGACTTCTATATGATTATTTCATATTTTACACTGTGTATGTTATTGTGGACTTTATATATTTGACTTCTAAATAATATAGTGTACTTAAATCGATATAATTACTTTGTGTGTAACATAATGATTTATCTTATACTTGTGTGTTTATATTATGTATTTATTTCTTGACAGGATATAGTGTATATTTAATTCAAATAATATACTTATGTACGATATATCTTAATTACTTATATTGTGTATGACATATTATGTAACTTATGAAAGATATAATTGTAATTAATACGATATATGTACTGCCGTGTATTTCTGAATTTATAACTAGTGTAGTTTTAAATACTTCCATGTAACGATTATAATAGCAACATTTTAAAGTATCGACTCCCTAATCTTTTATGAATAGTCGTTTTGTTTTGTCACTTCTTGCATTATGTGTGAAGAAGAGAGAGAATAAAGGTACTTTAAATATTTTGGGTGTGTGCACATGAGTGTCTAGAAATAGAAATTAAATGATTGTTGCTTTAAATTTATGTCATTTTTAGCAGAATGTCTATTAATCGTTACGGAGAATACAATAATATGCACGTATGTATCAATACTTGTAACTTGATACTTTATTCTGTGTTGATTATTACTTTGGTATGATATAGGTTTATTTAATACATATCATGTATTTCTATATCAGTATACTCATATTATATTTTGTGGTATATTAGTATTTCTAATTATATAAACGATATAATGTACGAAATACTTCTTAAATAATATATTCTATACTTATTGTAATTATTTTCATTATTTGTACTCGTACATCAATTATTGTGTTTTTTATACGTTACAATGTATTTTATATCATCATACGATATCTTATATTTTTTTATATTATTTCAATGTATATTGTTAATTTAATACGTAATAATATACTTGTATCACTACTCCTATCTTTTACATATGTGAGAATTACGATTTCTTATAATAAGGTACTTAATAGGTATTGTACAATGTACAATATATTGATATATATTTAATATATTTATATCGGTGTATATATTATATACTCTGAATGATATTGTGTATGTTCATACTTATATACTCATATCTTACTTATAATTAACTTGTGGTTGATATAATTATTACTTCCGATATAATTATAATGTTATTTCTTTCATATGAATTAAAATTATTCTTATATTTTAGTACATAATAATGTACCGTTAATATATACAATAGAATGTACTTCAATATGAAATATGTACTTAATATACATAAATATTATATTTTGTATTTGTATAATATAATGTCACTTTTATATTTAATTAATCTACACTAATTTATATTTGGTTGATAAGTGATTTTCATATGAAAAATACTTGTATCATATATAGATTTTTATGATAGAGATACAAAGCAAAAAAAAATACAAAAAATAAAACAATTTCTATAAGGCTAAAGTATAAATGATTGGGTTAGTTGAGAGTACACTTGGCAAATGAGACAAAGGCAAGTAGCGAAATCGCGGAAAATGAAAGTCACCTGATTTTGCCATGGTTTCACACTAATAGTTACTGTTGGACCAGTGTATTAGTCTTTCATGATATAATTATATTTACCTTTCACCCATCTATAAAGAGGTAAAATTTGGTAGTAAACTGTTCAATATTTTCGTCTAACCTATAATTGCCCCTTATCAACATGGTTTCAAAAAAAATTAATTATTACTGTCTCACAATATGTCAAACAAGGAGATTGAGATTTTTTAACGAATTTCCCACCTTTCTAATCTCTCCACCATTATCACTTATATTCCATCCCGAATTCCATTCCCATCACATGCTGCCACAACGCCTCAATGTTTATGTACTTACCGCCCTCACGTATTACCTCCACTCCTTTTTTCTACGCTCACCCTGATAACATTCGTCATTTAGAAATTTCCCTACTAAACATATCTCCCTTCCGTTTTTTTTAATCTTTACACAATTTTCTTATTTTGTGATGACTTTCTATTTAAATAAGTTTGTATCCAATTCCCAATGCCATTAAAAATAACTTTTTAATTTTACCGTTACTTTATTTTACTTCTAAACAAATTAATTACTTACCCCCTTTTATATAATTTAAACCTTTCACCTTACTTACCCATCTTACCCTAATTTTAAACTCATTAATCTCTATACATAATATTTTATTCACCATTTATCCTTTATCTAACTTATTCAACTTTTTACCCAACTATTTTATTCAACTCAATCAACTCTTAAAAACCGTTTCATAATGGTATGGAACATCTAAAAAAACGGAGGGAGTATGATGCTGCATTGCACTTCAATTGGAGTGTGTAGCATTACATTACATTCAGATTATTAATCCTTTCCACAAATTCTACACATACATGAAGATTTTATTCAAAAATTAGCTCCTCACTTTGCTAACCACATTTTCAAGCAACTTCAAATTCCGCTCATTCACTATCTCCATTATGCAATTCGCAAAATTTTCAAGAGTCACGAAGCAATTGACATGAACGAATCTGAAAAAGTAATCGACAATTACTAATACATATGCTTCAATTGTTTATTCCACTGAGTACATTGTTATTGTTCATTCGATAAATTCCAACTTCGTCTATTGATTTAAGTAACCATCATTTAGAAGCAACTTTAGATTCCTCCCAAAATCCAAAATAAAATTAAAGACATCGAAGAACAATCAATACCCAGAAAATCAACAAAAACAAAAAGCAACCTAGACAATTAAAAAGGGGATGATTCATTATCATTATGGTAATCATAATATAAAATTAAAGAAAATAACAAGACGAGATAGTCAAATATTAATGGCGATTAAAAGCATAAAAGCGAAACAAAGAAGGAATCAATCAGTGCGTGACTTGAACCTCTCAAGGCGCTGATTCAAGGTCTCGATCTTAACAGCCAAAGCAGTAACAGAGTACAAGATCCAGTAAAAGACGAGAGCAGCAGCAATAAGAAGAGCATTACGCTGAGACTTCATGATAGATTTCTGGTGGCGAAGGTATTCGGTGGGAGTACACGTGTCGGCCTCGCAGGAGGGGCGATTCTCGTACTTCCAGTAGATGTCCATGAGGAGGAACAGGCAGAAAGGGACGATGGAGAGGAATGGTTTGAGGAGGTTACGWGTCACGGCGATGAGGCCCTTGCGCAGACCGTCTAGGCCTGGGAGTGTCAGGAGGAGAACCATTATTGCTTCTGCTGCTGCTGCGTAACCTAGGACGACCCATTCCAGTGCCATTATTGATGACGATTGATTTGGGAGACGATGATGATTGATCTGGGAGACGATGATGATGGTTGAATGCAGAGAAAAACCCTAGATCTGGTTCTGCTGCTAATGTTAATTTATTAAGACAGAGAGAGAGAGA
>SNQN01004223.1:39571-53599 GCA_008642245.1 Bassia scoparia
AGAGAGAGACGGGGATGCGTTGACACTATTGGTTTTCAATCTTTTTAATTTCCACGGCGGCTTTCAAATCTCAGTTTTAGATTGTGGACTAAAGCTTACTCCCCTCTCTTTTTAGAAAAAACTACTTCCTATTATTATGTTGTATATTAAGGTCTTATAATATTAATGATTGATTAATATACGAGTAATATCATTCATTCTTTATTTTTGGTCAAAGTGTAACAATGTTAGAAAAATTGTGAAAATAACCACCTTTTGTCATACTAATAACCGACCTTATAAAATACATTGTCACCTAAACACTCTCTTAAACCTATTTTTTTCGTCAAACTCAGTAGAACCAAATAAAAATACCTTATGCTAGTAAACTTCTTAGAGTGAATATTCAGCCTAATTATTGACCAAGGTTTTCTCGAGCGTTTTACGACCATCCATCTGATTCATTCCTTTGCATCCTGTTTCATAATGCTCCCTCCTCCTCCACACCCCCCCCACCATACAATTTCTAACTATTTCATATTCCCTCTACTATGTAGTCCTTTTCTTATCTCTTATTGACACATTCATATTTCATCTTCCTTTTCTTCCAATTTTCTCAACATGTTTTTAGTTCTCTCTTCCATCCCTGCTTCTCTCTCTGGTTTAATTTTTTACTCACTTTTTATCGTCTAGTTCTGAATATGTGTTTCGTTGACTTGTGGTTGACATGTGTGATGTGTTGAATTGCAATATGTGTTTTTATCTCCTTTGCTACTCATCGGGTACCTCCACTATCGACAAGTTGAGAGACAATATCACTCGTGGTAGGAGAAATCAAAAGTTGATAATTTTACCAAACAACCAACAAATCAGGGAGCCCTACAGACTCGTTCTTTGACAGAAGTTTCCCGTGAAGTGCGTTGATCCAAGGACCAAATTTAGTAATAGGACAGTCGGTTTGCATGTAGTAAGTTCTTGTGTGGTATGAGAAAACCACAAGTTGGCCATAGGAAAAATCCTACCATGTTTCAAATAATGAACATGAAATGTCCTTGTTGGAGGGAGTTGAAGAAATTGGAGGATGAAAAAGAGAGAGATGATGTGAATCAATTTGGCCAATTAGCAAACTGTTGAGAGGGCAGAGTAGGGATGAAGTGTTAGGGTGTTGGTTGTTATGTATGTTGTCTTCTAGTGTCATGTTGTTTAAGCTTTTCAATTAGTGTATATAGTGTGATTAATATCCTATTTGTGTATAGGTTATACTAGGTGAAAGACTAAATGTATACTGATCCGGAAACCAAATTATGGTTAGGTCAAAATTCCATGATATTATAGTTATGTTCATTAATATTGAAATATTTGACTCTGAACTGTTTTTATGTCTTGTTTGCAGATTTTCAATCTAAAACATTAATATTAGCAAAAAACCACAATAATGGTCATTTCATTCTGAATACATACATATCAACCACCTTAGAATAAGGTTTTCAAAAATACTCCAAGTGATATAAGTTAGATTTAGAACCATGTCTATTCCCCACTAAAATTATCCAAACTGCTAACCAAATTAACGTGACCTGCCTTAACTATTAGTTGGCATTAAAACAATTCCTTCCAAAAAAAAAATAAACAACTATAACCATAATGCTTCATTAGTAAGCTTGACAATTAACGATCTACCCAAATAAAACTACTAACCAAACAATACTCACCTCTCGATTTGTTATGAGCCCAATTTTGGCTTTGACCGGTGGATTGTTTCGGATGCTTAGATTGGTGTTTTCTACCTGTTGGATTTGCCTGTTCTTCTTTCACCGTCATGATAATTTGGTGCCCTCCCCCCTTTCTTCTTCTCGTTTTGGATGTAGCCAAAATTATACTTAAATTGTGCAAGAATGCCTCTGGAGCCTCAAACCGATATTTACTCAGCAAAAATACCTCTCTGATATGAGAAGATTCTCAGAATAATAACGCTAAAAATAAGTAAAAATTCGAGGGAAAAGCTATGAATGCTAGAATACCTGGAAGATGGGTCAGGTGTCAAGCACTGCTCGGTATAAGGTTGATCAACTCGCTAGAATTTCATTGTTAGTCGCTGCTCAATTTTGACAATTGATAGATCGCTTAACATTTGAATGTGGTTTTGTCCTTTGCCGTTTCCCACCCAGACCCTGCGCATTATGGCGGTAAGGACACTAAATATGGTTAAATGTAAACCTTATCACTCAATCCTCTGGCGTTATGTGTTAACCTCACTAATTCTGAGGGTAGTTTACAGAATTATATACGCCCTATCTTGTTATGGTCTAGGAGTATTTTTGTTTTCCTAATGATGTTTGTTGAGAGAATTAATAAATGTAGTTAGCCTCATGTGCTCCTATAGGATGGGCTTACGTGTATTCCTATGTTGCGGAATATTAGAATGTGTTACGATTTATATAAACTGATCCGATTTTGGTTTAATTTGTTTGCAACTTAGGCGTGTGATCTGTGAGTCCATGGGGTTAATTCTTGGAATATGATCCTCGGTTTGATACATATTTTAATAGGCAATGGGTATTCCACTCCTAGATGTGCTGATATGGTTTTTCAATTTCTCAATGTAATACTGACAGACGGTATGAGTGATCATAGTCTGAATCCGGTTAGTTTTCTGTAATGTGGATAAGAAATGCAGCGTCTGTGTAAAATGCAATATGCCAATTCTATGCTATTCTAAGCTTAGTTCTTCACGAGTCCTATTGGTAATGTAATGATTTATGATTCAGATCCAACCAAATGTTTGTGGATGTTTGGTAGGGCTCAGGATAGACTGTAGGACGTGGCCATTGATTGCGCACTTCAGTTAGGTACAAGATTAATGGACTAGCTCTTCTCTATAATTTGTCTCATCCTCGCATCTTAGTATAGCCCCCTCAATATCTTCCATTCAATATAAAACACCATATACTGTACATAAATGATAGGTGAGCCATACTCGAGGACACAACCTTCGATGTCGGTACCGTCTCTAAGTGGCCACACCATGTCCCACCCGCTTCCTTAGCTTATTACCTCGTATATCTTCATTTTGATGTTTTTGATCCAAGTTTTCATGAGGTCTTCCCGAGGGAGTATACAGCAAATCTTTCTGCTCATATTATGATATCTAAACCTTATCTCAATCGAATGCTCCATATTGGAAGTAATTTTAGATCTGCTTTAATTGTGATACTGTAATCCCAACGGTGATCGGAAAATTGCCCAAAGATAATTCTCATGTCAAAATTAATTTCACCATGACATTATATGCATCTATAGCTACAATCTCAGGTGTGCGTATAAGATAATGCACTCTAGGGAGCCCTATATTGTATGGCCGATTTAGACAATTTCGCCTTCATATTGTTAGTAAATCCTGATAAACGGTCTTATCTATTGGTTTTTTTGTCGTTGATGTTGGAAAAGGTTGAAGCGTTCGCTTTTACTTTGCATATGTTTGGATTCTGCTGATTTTTCGTGCTTGAAGCTGTGCGTTAGATGATTTATTGACGCTTTAGTGTGAATGTCGAGTACTATTTTCTCGTGTTGCTTCATTGCTGTTGCTTTTAATGTGCCTTCAATACTAACTATATAATTTCTTACACCTTCGTAATTAATTTTATTGAGTTTCATGCCGCTAAATTTCAAATCTCTTGTCGTATCAATACCAGTCGACTCGATCACGCAATACTATGGATGCCTGACCATGTTGCTTATGCTCCTAGCTATGCTGAATGTATGACAGAGATGGTGGCGGAATATATTGCTAATTTAAACAACGAGCGATTCTTTCGTCGAGGCTCGTCAATGTTTTGTTAGATGTTTATCCACTTGATTGAAAGGAGAAATCGTATAGTTGGGAGTTTTAGAAAGAGTCCCCATACGATACAAGGCCCATAGCCAAGAAAATTCATATCCGATTATTTATTTCTGATTCCTCGCAGCCCTCTCCAATTAGAGTAGTGTCAGTGATAAACACACAATAGGCTCTAAGGTTTTATATTTTATCTTCCTACTTGTATCGTCTAGAAGAAATATAAATTTAATATTAATAAAGAAGGAAAATTAGAGAATGGCAATATGGCAGAAATATTCAATTTTTGTGGTGTTGAACCATTTAGTTAGTTAGTTATCTGTTATAGCGTCAATTACGGTTCTAGATTAACCTGGAATATACTTAATTACTGTGAAAGCTCGATTTTAAATATTTTACACAATTACATCTTTGTAGCCAGCCTTTTATTCTAATAATGTATGCTTTCTTCTTATTTATGATTTGAAAGAATAATGTTTATTTATTCAAAATAGTAACCAGTTAGCGTTACCTGAAAAACGCATTTAATGAAAAAAAACATTTTAATAAACAAATAGTAGTAAAAGGGAAACAAAGCAATTCCATTGATTGACCTTCTTCTTGACTTCTATGGAAACGGGAAAATGAGCAATTAGCATAAGGTCCATTACTTTAAAGGTGGGCCAGCTCCGAGCGTTAGGTTCTACCTCTGCTGGATTGTCCCATTGTGAATTAGTTTATTGTATTGTTGTCACTCTCTGAAGCCACAGATTTGCTAGGCCCGAACTATTTTAGGAGAGCGTAGCATGAAAAGCTGAAGAATTCTAAACATATCCATTATCTTCGATCAATATTCAAACATCTTTTGTGTTCTCAACCGTCCGCAAATTCTTAACTAACGTCCTCCTCGCGCACAATACATGTCTTTACTTATCTATACCATGTCCTAACACCCTCCATATAATGCGTAGAATTATTGTTATACACTGGAATGAAACTTACACCGTAAATAATGCGAAACTAACAATGTAAAGGAAAGTTTTCTACACGATATGTTATTATATCATCTTCCAATCGTCTTGTAAAGAAAATGTGTATGGACGCACATTCACAAGTGTTCATAAAATAAAAGCATAATATCTTCAATTACACATCTTGTTAAGGATATTTAATACTATGTAGAGGTTCATTCTATTGCTTAGAAGATAATCACTGAGTATACATGCACTTAAGGAAATTGCGGATGTAGGACAGGTAGGAGTAAGTTTATTGTTAATCTGAGCCAGTTGAAATTTAAAATATGTTAAAATATCCTCCTCTAGCTTATCCCATATTTAATAACATATCAGTTCTGCCCTGATTGAAAACTGATCCATATCTATCCTACCTCAATCACCACCAGTCTCTAAATTTACAGCAGCGGCGAATTTCCTAACTTCTAGATAAACAAATCCCTTATTATACGCAGAAGAAAAATGTGCGTAATTATATATATTGTTTTCACACTCTCTCTACTGAATGTTATGTTGCATCATCATATATATCCATCAAATTTGTCGTAATAACTCTTTCTTGACGTAAATTTTGATAATTTAAACATTATTGAATAATGTTCATTGAATTTACCATTCCTCACCTCTTGATTTGACTTTGTTATCGTCTCTGAATGTTTTCATTGAGCTTGTGTAACAATTCTATATCACACTATCTATCCATTTCTGTGCTCCTTGATTAAGATTTGCATCTATAACCTTAGATATTTATGTAATATGATTAAACCTAAATACTTATGTGTACGAGCACATCACGGCTTACATTTGTGATTAATTGCACGGTATATGAGAATGAGTAAGATCTAGTCGACGATAAGCGATTTCTTTTTCTTTTTGAGTAACAATGTAGTTTTATATGTTTTAATAGGTAATTGGCCATAACATCTTTGGTAACGGAGTGAGACTCTGAGAGCATTCTGTAGTCAAACTAAGCGCCCAGAATTAGCTACAATTTGATGAGAAGAGGAGTTTTACACTGGTGTTCTCAAAAAAACTAACTGATGCAGTACGAGTGTAAGGACTGCTACTAGATCCGGCACTGAGTTGAGGCGCATTGTATCCTATACACTCCCAAAAGATTGATTCAGTCTAAACTAACAGGCTATAAGTTAGACAACTCTACAGTAACTTATACTAGTTTATATGAGTAAGTAATGGTCGAACCACTAGGAAAGGATCCAAAAATTATTTCAAGCTTCAATCGGATCTAATTTGGGAGAAAACAAATTTGAACCTTTGAAATTTGAAATGCTAAGCTAAAATTAAGTCATATAAAATACTTTCATACGACTTTGAAAACGTAATATATGAGCAAAAACCACTTAGGAGTACTAGTTATGCCATCTATTATAAAAAAATTCTGTGCCAATCAAAGTATACTCAATCCATAATGGCAGATAAATTCGTGATCTAGTTTGAGCCCAATTATCTCTCGATTGATTGGGAAACAATATTCCTCAACAGTAAGTTCTTGATCCCTTATTAACTCTCCCAAATCATGTCTGTAACCCCAACATTTTCCTCTTTCATATCCTTCACAAGAATTTTCGGGAATTTGAAATAATCGAATAGATTTCTTTAAATTACCCACGACAAGGCATTCAATCACCCTTCCAATCCCCTCAAAGGCTCAACGTCATAGGGTCAAGCAATCGTCCACTTCCTAAAACCTTTGGGTCGGCCTTATAGATCCAAAGCAAAGTAAATGTTAGAGAAACCATCGAATGATATCTTAATACAGACAATGTATTTGTCATTTCGAGTATTTTATAAGTCGACTCTTGAACACTACAGGGATGGATGTTATTAAGATGTATGTCTTCCTTACCACCTCACTAAAGCTAATGTTACATAATCTATCTCACTAATTTCAAGTAAAGCAAGAAAACACACAAATCTTATAGCAAGGAAGGATAATCAACGGAAAATAGCCATCTGAACGAACATGTAGTTAATGAAAGCTACAAGATGAGTATCAAAAACTGCAGCTTTTCATAAACTTACACACCCAGAAATGAACTATAAAACTTACCTGCAAAATGCATTCACAAAACCAAAGGGAAAACTAAAATTGATCAACAAGAAGAAACTTGAAATCAAAAAGCAACAAAACTGTTAGGCTTCGCCCCGCTATTTAGAGGGGGTGTGGACCTTTTCAGCGTCAGATCATGGAATAGTGCCATGGGGAAATCCCCAAGGAATCGGTGGCGTGCTGTTCTGTGGGTCGAAAATTGACTGGGGATGCGACCCACCCTCGCCTAATATAGGACAACGGACGCCACGAAACATGGTGGCGAAAACTATGCCCCACAAGATAGCATTAACCAAATGGGCATCAGTGGACAATTTTTTTACTAGACATATCTCCGCAGTGTTTATACCCCAATCGCCCCTGACAATAGTAGCGCTTAGCTGCTTATACGATCGACTGCCCCTCAAATGTTGGCTCTCATGTAGTCCCTATGCAAGTGCATAACCCTCCATGAGAGAACAAAAAACTATGATGCACTGTGAAAGCCGCATTAAATACTAGGGTGGTTCTATAGGTACAAACCAAGGACTTACCCAGGACTATCAAGCGCGAGTCACGTGGAGTATGCTGCAATCGATAATAAGTGCTAGAAAAGCCACTGGCTCCTCAAGTATATTCGTACTAAGTTGTCAAGCCGAAAATACCCGCTGAAAACATAGTAATACAAGATGGGATTAATAAACGAGTTCCAATTTAGTGATTTATAACATCAACCCTCACTCTCGTTATATTAGAGATACCATGTAAAGGTAGTATCAGATGCCTATATGGAAGAGATTAACTGAATATGAGCCCTGCATCCTCTTCTCTCCGTAACCTAAAGAGGCACGATATGTGATTAACATATAGCGCAAACACAGACAGGTCGAGCAGCCTAAAAAACGACACCGGAGAGCTTTGCCTGAGGAACAAACCACTCTGTGAATTCTCCTAATGGTACCAAACTTATTGCAGAACGCGTTTACCTAATCTCTTCCAAATCCAAGATAATCTAAATGATAATAACAACCTCACCATACACAGAGATTTATTAATAAATTTCGAAAACATAAGTGACAAAAGCTCATGAGTGCTAACCCACTGTCATGTCGTGAGACAAATAACAAGCTATAGAGAACAGAGAGTGCCTTAATAAACCATGAGAACCTGGATTGATGCTTCGCTATATACTTTATAATAAACCACAGAGAGTAGAACACATGTTCACATCACAGGTGACTGAAATAATAAATGTCTAACGGAATCATGAAACCTACACTAGAATTGTCCCAATAGTACATGCGATGCAAGCGAGACACCATATATAAATAATAACAAAAAAACAATCAAGGGAAAAGTAGAAAAACTAATCGTTTCAAATGAAGTGAACAATACTGAACCTGCCTGTAATGCTATCACCCAAGAACCCAAAGTATACTCCGTTACTATACACGTCTGTGTAGAAGCGATCTCCTGAAAAGCGAGAAAAAAACCGAGACGCCTTATTTAGAAAACGAATAACGCAATGTTTACGTAGTAAGTTATTCGGGTAGAATTATTGGTACCCAGATTTGAGCGTCGATGATACGAGAAGTTGGCTGAATTGTAGAATGATGTCATGGTAAAGTTTTATTGAAATACCCTAAGAGCACAGAAAAGTGGGAGTTGTCGAGCAGTGAAGAGTATAAGCGCAGGAGCGAGATGATGTCATTAGTAATGACTACTTCTGACGAGGTATAGACAAAAAAACTGTACCTGAGAGCAACTTTCAAGAGAGTCACGAAGGTTTTGTTATTGCACTATCATGAGTGCGTACGAAGAACATATCGAAGATGAGGATCGCAATTATAATCACGAAAGTAGCTCATACATGGCAGGTACTCTTCAGTCATTATTAAATGTTCTATTGGTGCAAAGACAATGGTTTGATGTGAGAATTTCCAAAAAGCTAATACGCTTTCGGAAACAAGAAAGAACTTTATGTCATCAAAGGAACTCAGAATCACAAAACATGTCATGCCAACTACGCCTATGTGAGCTATCATAAAATACGACGATCTTCTAGTATAAATGTGTGCTGTAGAAATTTTGACACCATTTGGGTTGTCTTCTGTAGTCGTTATTTGTCAGTCTACTGGCCTATAACGCACATATGGAGACTCAGACAGTCAGTTATCAGCTGCGTTCTATGACTTGAACAATTATTATATGCTCTTCCACAATAAGAATTTACTGTTCGATAATTAACCTCTATGTAGTTTGAAAAACAGGTACGTACTGGCTTATTATTTGTACGATAAACAAAACTTAATCGATAAATGATGGTCTGACGATCGTATCTCCCGTGTTTGTGATAATACTCATATATGTTGAATAGCTCCGCGCTGTTTTGTCACACCCTCCCACCTGCAGAGTCTATCCTGTATGCTCTGGTACTACATGTTTCAAGTGGACAGAGTCTAATCCGAGTATGGTACTGCGCACTCCGCTAGTGCATCCCCTGAATGGTTTCTTAGAAATCTACAATTGCCTGATCAATGTATTTATTACGTAACGTCCACCTGGCTCCATAAGTAGAACAATATTTGTCCCAAAAAGAAAGCATGCATCGAGCAAAAATTAGAAAAATAGAACAAACAAAACAGCTCGAACCTGACAATCTAGAGTGTATTGGCAGAAGAATATTGCACCAATTCCAGACTTACGGAATAATCAAATCCAGAAAAAGGAGCGATGCGATAGCCACATAACCAAGCGTGCAAGCTAAGAAGAGGCCTGGAGTAAGAAAACCATAGACGAGTGACGGCACAGAGAAGTGGCGCAATATGCTCCATATCGGCAGAGGTCATGACCCCGAATGGAAAGACTGTTAGCGGCCTTTGACTTATGCTGTAGGATAGCTCACTTAGTGACTGGCCTACTCATATACTAGACGACCCCCATACGTTTTGCGCCTAGCTGTACAAGAGTCCACGTCCATGTATTATCACATTATATATCTGTTTGAATGTTTCCTACATAAGCATCATATTTCTTGTGTTAGTATGCTTCCCAGTGAAACATATTACCGCTAGGACGCAGTTTGCCCGGTTAACTTGCCAATACGAAAACTGAATATATGCCTATAATTATGTCGGAAAATTTCCACTTATGCCCTATAATTACAACTCTAGGACAAGACGCCCACATAGCCACCAAGTAGAGTTGGAAAGGTCTGTTCTTCTCTCAATGCAAGAACTCCAACTAAGCGGTACGAATCATTTTACATTTGTGTAGGTTCGTGGACCACCTTGAGAGGATGTCTTCGTTAAGCAAATAGAAGTGTGCTTACTGACTGTACCAGGCGATATCTGCTTGCTCTATTTTGTGAGTTCCGACGACCCCGCTTGGGTTACTGTTAAACCACTTACTCTGCTCTCATTTGAAGAGACTGCTGCTGGTGAGAGCGGTGTAAAGACGAATATAATATTTCTTCCCGGTCAAAGCGAGATTCAGATAACTATAATTGATCCATAAGTCTGTCCCGCTTACTCAATTTCTGGTGGCTGCTTGTGTCATTTTTCCCTTGAATGTGTGTAGTTTGGGTATTTGCAAACCTTAGTGGTACTTCTATTTATCTCAGATTTGGTGAACCTCTGCTTTTTATGCCGCACATATTACATTCCATGTGCAACTTTCTGGCAGTCTTTTGCGGATTTTAACGGCCAAAAGCCAACTCCAATAGGGAGCTTCCGCGCCCGCAGACCCCCTATTAGTGTTTGTTTTGTGGTGAATGAGATATATGAGATTGGAAAGATGTGACGTTGATTTGAACATGAAGAAATTAAGGAGGAAGGAGAAAAGGTGGGAGGAATTATTACTTGACGTGTGTCTGTGAATGATGGTGTATGGTGCGCCATTTTGTTTCGATGAAAATTGCAGCTTCCAAGACAAAACTACCTTGGTAAGTAGGTTTTTGCGAGCATGCTTGTCTGGTTCTGTCTGCCTTTCTATATTTAGCTGTTTTATTACATTCGTGATAGATCTGTGTGCTTATTATTCATTTCGAAGTAAAATCATTACCTTTTGATCCTCGCTTTTTTTGTTCATTTAAGCTAACTCTTGAGAAGAGCATTTGTGACAAGATTTCATAAAGCCAATTGCGTGATCTTTGTCCCTATTTGGGGAACAGTGTAATTTTGCGCTATGTGGGGGATTGGTGTTTCCTCACACCTGCAATCTCCCAGGTATAACTCACGGTTCTTGTTTTACTGCTGAGAATCAAATTGAACTTTATTGGCTCTTTGGCTAGGGCCGCCTTGTACATATGTCACTTTTTTTATTTGTTAGATTTTGCTGCCTAAGTTTCTTGCAAGACTATCCCTTTTTGTTTGAGCTAATTCGTCTGGTTAAAAGATAAAAATAAATTAGATCATACTGCACCTCAGTTATTCCAATTTAAAGGTGTTGCTAGCTAAAGAATTTATTATCTTTCACTAATTCTTTTTATAATTGACTTGGAAAGCCTGTTTGTGAATCATCTGTGATAATCCAGTGATATTGAACATACAAAAAGCCAAACAGGTGCAGTCTAACAAAACTGTTTTAGGGTTCTTCCTCTGACCTCTCTCTCTCTTTTAATTTTTTTACTTTCACTTTTTTCCTATTCTGATGTGTTTGTTGCTTGTGGTGACATGTAGTGATGGTGAATTGCAAATGTGTTTTTTCTCTTGCTACGAGGACCTCCTGGACAAGTGACAATCCTGGGAGGAAGTTCAGAGGTTGTAAATTTTACAAACACYAAACTGGGGCTAAAGGGTGCAGGGTGTTCGAGTGGCTTGATCAAGACCAAAGTGAGTGGCAGCGTGATGTTATTAATGTTCTTGTGGGTGAGAAACACAAGTTGGCCATGGAAAATCACATGATGAACATGAGACTTGTCCTTGRTGGGAGGGAGTTGAAGAAATTGGAGGATGAAGAAATGAAGAGGAGAGTGATGATGAATCAATTTGGCCAGATTACAACTGTTGAGAAGGGCAGAGTAGGGATGAAGGTGTTAGGGTTGTGTGTTGTTATGTATGTTGTCTTCAGTGTCATGGTTGTTAAGCTTTTCAATTAGATGATTATAGTTGTTAATTAGCTTTGTTGTTAGGTAGGACTAGGTTGAAAGACTAATGTAACTGGGGAACAAATTGGTAGCAAAATTCCATGTATTTTAGCTATGTTCATAAGAATGAAATTTGAGTTGCTGCTTATGTCTTGTTTCAGATTCACACAACATAATAGTAGCAAAAAACCACAATAAAGTGTCAATTTCATCTGAACAAATAGTCACATTGAACAAAGGTTTCAAAAATATCCAAGTTGATATAGTAGAACATGTTATTCCAAAAACAAATTGTAACCAACATAATGTGACTGCCTTAACTATTAGTGGCATAAAACAATTTCCAAAACAAAAAATAAATAACTAACTAATGTTCATAAACTGACATTAACATCACCAAATAAAACTATAACCAAACCAAACTAACTCTCAGATTGTTGTGAGGCAATTGGGGCTGAAGTGGATGTTGATTGCTYGGATGGTTGTACTTGTTGGGTTGTTGTAGCAGTAGATTTGGTTGCTCCTCCCTTCTTCTTTGTTTTGTTGTAGCAAAATTAATTAAATTGTTGAAAATTRCGAAAATTGCCAAAAATACTTAGAAAAAWTCYGAAAAATTCTAGAAAAACGTTTAAAAATAAGTTAAAATTATTTGAGGATTTAAAGCTTATTTTTGAGGTGCTAAATACCTGGAAGAGGTGTCAGGTGCAAGGGAATCTGCCTTTTTTAGGGCCTGTCAAGCTCCTAGCTCTCTCAATTTGACTTGTGTGTTGCGAGGGGTGTCTTATCATTGGCCGTTTTGGGCTAGGGACAAATGTATGTATCTACACATAGATTCTTGTTTTACGAAGAGAGTGAAAAAACAAGAGAATTGTGAGGTCTAATGATGTTTTTAAATATAAGAGGAGACTGCAAGGGTTAGTTATTTCCTAGGAAAATGGAACGTCGGTATCTGTTTGAGTCTATTGGTGTATTTGTAATTTCTTGTTTTTATTTTGATTAGCATTGGATCTCAATTTCAATATGATGTAATAGTTCAGACTAGAATGTGACACCTGTCTCTTATACACATCTAGATGTGTATAAGAGACAGTGGGAAGATGAACTGAAGAATAACCCTGTATTAATCTTTTTGTCCGAAATTTAAAGTTCCCCCAAATTTTTACAGTTTTTACTTGTTACTGTCACCAAATGAATTTTAACTGGAATGTAATTCACGCATTAGCAAAAATGTAATTTACATATGTATTAAATTCAACTGAAGAAAGATGATAGAGTATTTATTACATACCCTTTGATTGAAGTGTCTACTTCTATACATAAAATTAGGAGGAAGTAGGAGATTATGTACGTGCTTTAAATTTAATCCTTCCTGTATGTCCATAAAATATCTTCGTTGATTGAAACTGATCATCTTCTCTACTCCAACAGTCAATCAAGCATTGTCTACTTTAAACCCTTGCATTTTACCAATTTTTTTGTTAATTTCATAAGCGAATCTCATAATTGTGAATATGATAATTTCATAATTTTGTTACATTTTCTACTTCTCATAGTTGAATCTGATCACAACATTTCCAAAATGAAGTGCACTGATATTGATTGATTAAACTTAAATAGTCGCACATGGCTTTACATGTGATTGATTAAGTAYTTGGATAGAATTTCTTTTCTTGGTGCATGTTGATTAATTATATGTATTGGCTAACATTTTGGTGAGAGCACTAATGTCTGTAGTCAAAAGTATTTTATGAAGATTGACGTGCTCTCAAWCTAGGGTCGTTGGATTTCCTAKGTTGAGGCTATCAAATGAAAATTTATAAAACCAAGACTACTAACTATACTAGTATAGTGAGTAAGTAATGGGTCGAACCACAAGGAAGGATCAAAATTAGTGTTCAAGCTTAATCGATCTAATTTGGGGAGAAAACAAATTTGAACTTTGAAATTTGAAAGCTAAGCTAAAAATGAACTAGAAACAAGGACTTTGAAAACAATAATGCAAAAACACTTAGGAGTTACTAGTTATGCCCATCTATATAAAAGGAATTTGTGCCAATCAAAGTATTATCTCAATCCAATAATGGGG
>SNQN01004224.1:26186-53597 GCA_008642245.1 Bassia scoparia
ATAAGTGTAATTAATTTGCGTCGGATATATGGTGTCTTTGTTGTCTATTTCCACATTCTTTTCCAAAACTTCAATGTAGGAATGTGGGTTACTTTTATAACATTTCATACCTACATTCTTTTGCAAAACATCAATGTGGGAAAGTGAGTTTGTGGAATTTTCTAATACTAGTATTGTTCCCTTAAATATATCTCATTCTACACAACATCATTATAATTTTTCAATGTGGTATAAACTAGTGTAAAATTATATTATCACATAGAACTTTATAACTAGACAAAATTATACAATTAAGCCTATTTAATCATTTATACTCAGCATTCCAAAATACATACCATTTTTATATCTCAATTCATCCTTAACATTATAGTAATTATATAATCCAAATTTGTTTTATTTTATTTAAACTATTTTATTCCTGAAAAATGAGTAAAAATGTCACGAATTGAAAAAACTGATATATTATGTTGCCAAAATTGTTTGAACCAATCGAGATTCGGCTTCACTAATTTAAAACAATTTTTTTTGTAAATAATTATAGCAACCAAAATGGAATTATTGTGTAATCGGTAACCTTTTTTCTTCCTGTAATTACTTTGCAATTGATAGTTTTAAGTGGTTATTTTGTCAATGAAATTTTGAGACTAAATTTGTGCTAGTAACTAATTTGAGACTATGCTAATTACATTCTTATGGTTGATTACTTACTAATATACTATTAGTGACTAATTTGAGACCAAATTTTTGCAACTAAATTAGGGATAGTAACTATATCATAACTGAATTTCACTAATTTGCAACCACYAGTAATTAGTGACTATCATTAGGGTGGTAATTAATTTGCAACTACTAGTTAGTGATGAAAACGTAGTTGGTTTCCAAATTGGAACCGGAACATGAACTAATATTAAATTGCAACGGATATATGATTAGTAACTAGCTAGGTTGCACGGAGACGGGTACGGGGACATATACGGGTACGGGGACGGGGACGGGAAACGGCAATTTCAAAAATTACCGGGTACGGGGACGGTTTTGGGGACGGGGATTTTTTATTTTTTTTTATTTTTACAAAAAAATAGACTATTGCAAAAAAAAAGAGAAATATTAATGTAACAAAATAAGATAACAATACAAATAACTTAGTCCAATGTTTGCTACGAGTACAAGTTACCACATTTAAAAAAAACACTAAGGATTGTCATTTTAAGTTCACTGTAATTTCAAAATAATAGAATGGTGTTAATATATTTTTCCAATAACTAATTACAATTAACAAAATTCATCCACAATGAAACACAATAACAAAATATACATGTAGTCCTACTAAATATATTGAACAAGAGATAAAAAAAACTATATAAATCAGTAAAAATTAAATAAAAAATAAATAAATAAATAATAAAAAATACAAATACAAAAAAAAGATCACTAAATAGAATCAAAACCATTAAAAATACAGAACAAAACCATTAAGAAAGGTGATTTTTAAAAAAATAGGTTTGAAATGCCTAAGGAGAACGGCGGATACTACAGGCTCCAGAAACGTCCCCATTAAGAAATAATAAATATGATTGTCCGTATACCCAGCAATAGTCACTGCGTCCCGAGACGTCCAAGCCGTCCCAAGCCCTAGTTTTGTCCGGGGAGCGGTTGCAAGTCACAGGGTCCCCCGTACATACATGGTAACTAGTTATTAACTAATGTTGTTCGGTCAACAACAATAAAAATCGAAAATAACTTATATACTTGAGTGAATATACAAGGTAAAATGGCTAAACACATCTAAAACAAAAACTTCTTTAAAATTTCTATAGAATATCAATGGATAGGGAAAAGAACTAAATCATAAAAATTATTCTTCAGACTCTCACTCTCAATATTAAAGGATAATTAGTAGTAAATTAGTATAATATTGGGTGTGTTTAGATGTAGATTAAAGAGTATATATGGTTTAGAGTTTTTACTAAGTTAAAATTGTATGTAAATTAAATCTACTGCATGATCGACCACTACAGTTGACATCTATATTTACTATTAACAACTATAAATGTTTACCGCTTGTTTTACCAAACAWGCCCATACCCATTATATAATAGTGCAGCGAAATAGAGTGAGTGATTGAGAATCCAGATGTAATGGCAAGAGTATAAGAAGAGAGTAATGTGGCAGAAAGAGAGTGTTTWAATGTAGAAGGCGTGGCAGGGGAGAAGAGAGGAAGACTACCACGTGGAGTGACACGACGACTCGTGGTGGCTTAGGAAAGGTCTCAAGGGTTTAACCCATTTACCCACAATTCAACTTCCAATGCTCTCATTTTTTTTCTTTTCTCAACGGTCAACCTATTTACTTATAGACTTGTAGTTGTCATCTTTTTTCTGTTTTTGCTCATTTTTTAGTGCAAAAATTTCTGCAATATTTTCTGCTTCTGTTTCTGTTTCTGTTTCTTGTTGTAGAACAAGCTATTGTCTTTTGTTGGTTCATGGTTGTGCTATGTTATACACTTCTACGTAGGGCAACGTTCTTTTAGACTTATTTTAAGTTTATATAACACTAATTTAAATCTTGGAGGGAAAAAAACTCAATTTAGTTAATATTGCTTTTGACATGTTCAACTCAACTTAATTTAGTTGTAAAAATGCATATTCAATTTCTCAAATGTTATTTGAAGTCCGTAATAATAAAAAACGAAGTCTATTTTTCAAGCAAAATTTTGTAAATGTCCCTTCCTTATCTTACTCTTTCTCTCACTTGAGTGCACGTACCACCAAAAATCACCGTTGGGACCACCATATTTCATGCATTACCGTTGTTAGTTGTAGAATTTTGGACGAAGAACACCGTTTAAGTCCATCATTGGATAAATTAAAATCGCGCCTGAGAATTGCAAGTCAAACGGTGGCTTATGATTTGGCTTGCAATTCTCAAGTGTCATTTTTAGGTAGTTTGTGGCTTCAAAAGTGAAAGAAGTAAAACAAGGACAATTACGAAAGTTAGTTTGAAAAATGGACATTGTTTTAAGTTATTATGAATTTCGAGTAACATTCCCCCATTCAATTTAACACAGTTCAAGCTCGATATTGTGTCAAGAACTTAAGATTAYAACTATGTCAAGCCTGTAGGGCTAGTGTAATACATAGTCAATCATGCCTATATTAAGATCCTCTAGATTTCCGAGTACACTCTACATTCTAAATTGTCACACAATGTGAGGGTGAGAAAAAAAATCAACACATCATCTAATTTAAAATTACTTACTTCCTCCGTTTTTTTAGATGACCCGGTTTCCGTTTCGGGAAATTTAGCAATAGTTGTGCCACTCTTATTTGATTCCATTTATGGTATATTTTTGCTTGTAAAATTCCAATATTACCCTTACTAGTATTCTTATTAATTATTTGATTAGTTTCTTTTATAAATCTTATTATTGTTAAACTAATACTAATCATTCCCACCAAAATCATCAATACTCCTAACCACCAACCCCCAATTAATCTGTCCCAAAAAAAACCCATAAATTCATCCAACCAACCAACCCATTCATTCATTCCCCTTTTGATATTTGCATAAACCCTAGATCTAGAAGTCTCCATTCACACTCTCTCTCCTCTCATTCTCTCTTGTTCAACGATCTGCTTCTCTCTCACTCTTCATTTTCGAAACAAAACCCTAGATCTATGCGTCTAATCGACAAATCAGCCTTGTTGGATGCCTTCTTTGAGGAGGAGGATCCAGTTTTCGTAAGTCGCATTAAGAGATTGATAGACATTGGAGACAACGATCCCAACTRGATCGAAGAATTCAAGGAGGTTTTTAGGAAGGGTCAGGCAAGGCAGTTGTTTGGTGACATTGGATTCAATGCATTATGTATAGTTATGACTCACATCGTTGATTACGAAGAGCCGATGAAGCTTCAAGCTGAATACGAAGCTCGATATCCAATTCCTGGCACAGTTGAGCTTGAAAATTCATCGAGCACTGTTGAAAGCCCTACTCCAACGAAGAAGAAGCAGAAGGTGATTGATGTTCCTGAGTCCAAAGCGAGCTGAGCTCACTACTAAATTTGCAGAAGGTTAAGAGTCCTGACATATCGAGATTCCTGAGTCATTGCTAGGGAGAAGGTGAAGCAGGCTAAGGGTAAGGAAAAAATGGGTGGTGTGAGGACTTGCACTACCATCCATGACCAAAAGAAGCTTGAGGAGCAGGACTACATGCAAGGAAGTCGAATGGACCCCGACTTCAAGTACTTGTCGAGGTATTCCTCCCTGCACACAGGGATGAATATCCTGACTCTTTGAGTGACTTGTTGAAGTTGGCTGCCAGCGAGGTGATTCATCTAAACTATGATTTTGTTGTCATTTGGATTATGTTTTGGTGAAATTGCTTGAATATTGTGGAGTCCTTATTCTTTGGTATGTTGATTTTTTTTGTTATTTTGGTATGTTGTTGCTTTTGTTGCAACTCGTGGATATTGTCTGGTTTTTGGATTTTTGTGGTTTTTCTTGGAATTTTCTGGAACAACTATTTCTGGACATTCAAATGGGAATTATGGGTATAAGTTGATTTTCTGGACCATTTTGAACTTTTCTGAATTTGGTATGGTGTTGTTGGAATTTTGTATGCCTTTGGAATTTGTATTTTCTGAAAAATCGATAAAATTGTTATGTATTCATTGGTTGGAAATTGTATTTAATTCTGAGTCCTTTTCATGGTATTCTGTTTTGTTGCTTCTTGTTGCGTATTGTTTGTGGCTTTTTGGTCTGCTGTTGGCTATTTGTGTATGGTTTGTTGGCTATTTTGTTCGTATGAATTTTTGTTGGCTTTGATTTTGTTGGCTTTGACTTTGTTGGCTATGACATTTTGTGGCATGATACTTTTGTTGGGTTTTGATTTTGTTGCTTTGATTTTGTTTGGCTATGAATTTGTGAGCTATGCTTTTTGTTGGGTTTGATTTTGTTGGCTTTGATTTTGTTGGCTATGATTTTGTTGGCTTTGATTTTGTTGGGTATGATTTTCTTGACCCCGATTTTGTTGGGTATGAGTTTGATGGCTATGATGTTGTTGCCTATTTTGTTGGAATTATTTTCTTGAGTCCTTTTCTTGGCTATTTTGCTGAGTCCTTTTCATGGCTGCTTTGGTATGTTGTTCGATAATTCCTGAGTCCTTTTGATGACCCTAGGTTAATGAGTCCCTGAGGAATTTTAGTGGCTAATGATGTTAATTAATTTGACAAATGGTATTTCATGATGTGCGACTAGTGTGTGTTTCCAATCTTAAGTGCATGTGTCTTTGGTGTCTGAGTCCCTCATTGGTATTTCAATTCATATGATGAAGGACTCAGGTCACTCACCAATGTATGGACATTTGCCCCAGGTTATACCTGTTGTTGGCAGAGTCCATGCATTGTGTTTATGAGTGAGCATTAACTTTCTAATGATTAAGTCTGATGTTACCATGAATTTTTGTTTGTTTGATCTTGGTTGACCAGTGACATTTCCTTTGAACATTGATAAACACATGCATTACATTTCTCATTAAACCATTAAAATCAGTGTTGAGTACATACTAAACAAACCATTTCATTCATTCCCTCCCAATGACTACACCAAAATGAAACCTAATGTAAACCAAAAGGCATTCCTCTATGTACATCCCAAAAAATTAGAGGACTTGACCAAACTTGGTTTGCAATGTAGTCATTACAATCCCATGACCTGCCTATTTACACTTTCCCAAAAAAAAAGAACCCACTCCTCAATCTGCATCTACTGGATTCCCTTCTTCAAAAACTCCCAGTTCATTTTCATCAAAAGTTATGAACCTCTCATTCAAATATGCAACAGCCTCATCCACAACRCTTTGCTCCACYGTGACATTTCTTGGTAGCAAACCCATCCTCTCCAACCTATGCTTGCCATGGTGGGGGTGCTTGAAACCATTTCCTCCTTTGTCCTTAAGTATTTCTACCATTACCCATTGTAGTTGCAACCAAGTGTAATTTAGAACATTTGGATCGAAGAAGTCATATGCATCTTGAACTCTTTCAATTAAATCATCAATGTTCTTTGGAAATGTCATGTGTTGCAATGCTTGTATAGCCCTRAAAAAACCAAGATCAAGCACATTCAAATTAGGTGATTGAGGAGGTTGAAATACCAACTTGATGTTGAAACCATTTTGTGTAGCAGCAGCTGCAAAGTCAGGATCATCAGGTTGCAAGTGAGGTCTTGCATTATCTTGCTGTATAACTATATCCTTTGATATTCCCTCAGGCCATGACCTCATTATGGCAGGGATTACATTGTTGATCATCACGTCTTTCATCGCAGCATGATTGATGCTGTCTATGGCTTTGGTCTCAATTGTTCCAGCTGGTCTGTTWTTGCTTCTCTTCTTTGCTGCCACCTTTTTCACAAATGGAAAAATGCCAAACTTCCCATCATGTATCATGTTCCCTTGTTCATCATATAGAGGTCTTGATGTTACCCCCATGAACATTGCTTTGATTTTGAATCTCTTTGATTGTTGACACCTATAAGGCTCTTCTTCTTTGGGGAGCAAGTAGAACCTTCTTGTTTCAGRGTTCAAGTAGAACCATTTCTCATCTATATGGATGACATTGTCATTTCTRTGAAAGTTGGTGGCTGTGTTCTTGTGGCTGGTAGAATGTGAGACAAGACCCACTTCATTCTTGCAATTTTATGTTGGTCAGTGACTGTCGGATGGTTGTTGCTTGTGTGTGACCTTAGTTTGCCCCTTTTTAAAAGCGTGTACACAGTAGATGGTGAAACACCTAGTGCACCAGCAAAGGACCTTATAGTGGTCCTTTTGCTTAATGGGACAGACTGAAGCCACTCCTCAGGATACTCCTTGGACTTCTTTCCAACTTTGCCTTTTTTTTTTTGCTTCTTGCATCTATAACTAGACCTGCTGCTCTYTGTGATTTTGCATCTGACCATATTCTGTTTACAGTTCTTCTTGAGGCATTGAACTCCCTTGCAAGCTTTGACTTGACCCCAGAACAAAACTTGCCATTTCTCTCTTCTAACAGTAGCTTATCAAGAAGTTGTCTTCTCTGAGATGTGGTCAACTCTGGCTTCCTTCTTGAACTAACCTCATTTCCTYTGTCTTCCTCTGTTCTTTCAGTTGCATGTCTTGTGGAGTTTGATGTAGAAGATCCACTTATCCAGTCATGAGCTAGGATTTCATCCCAACCCTCCTCCAACACTCGATCGATTGCTGAAGTACCCATCGTAGTCTAACCTAGAGTAATTTTGCATTTTGGTAACATGCAAAATTAGTAGTGTAAATGGTGCTCAGTGTGTGATGTGTAAATTTTTTGCTAAAACTTAGTATAACTAAACAGATTTTTTTGRGTGTTTGGAAGTATGAATCTGTGAAGTTGGAGGATTTTGTATTTATAGGGGTTGCTTTTGTACTTGCTSGCAGCAAAAAAAATCTGGAATTTGGTTGCAAAAGGCACTTTTTAAAAAGTTGCTTCAATTTGAATTGTTGGTGTTAAATATTGGTGGGAAAATTTTCCCACCAAACAAATTGCATTTCTGAAATTCAACCCCATGTGCATTGGTATGATGTTGTTTGCCTCAAAAATAAAAAAAAAAAAAATACGGTGGGGGACCACATTTAAATGGGACTAATGACTTTTATGGGTCCCCACCAAGTAAGATAAATTACCCCTTCCATTACCTAATCATCCCACTAAAAGTTTTGCCCCAAAAATCACTTTTTCAAGAGTGGGTCATCTAAAAAAAACGGAGGAAGTATTACATTTGCTTCTCAATCTTCGCAATTGCTAAAAGCCTAARATATATCTTAAAATTTTATATCTTAAGTTATACATAAGAAAAAATTATTTAATGAAACCATATATTTAAAAAATACTCATTGACATAAAWCAAACAAGATCCGACAAGATTATGTTTTAATCTGTGTATATAAAAATAAACACAGTCAAACTTACAAAGTAAATAGTGTTACAYACTCAAATGTTTAACTAATTTGAAATCAGAGGGAGTATTAAWTGGGAAATTTTTAAACAATCCTGAAGATTRTTTTAAGAAAAAAATCTGGTAACATTTTTATACGACACTTCGTAATTAAGTGCAACTTTAAGATTATATAAAAAGAAAATACTTTGACCTCAAAAGTTGCACTTAATTACGAAATTCCATATAAAAATGCCACTGGATTGTTTTATTAAAACAATTTCCGRGATTATTTAAAAATTTCCCRTATTAAATTATCATCTTCYGTTAAAATCTAGTCATAATTAAAGTTCGTCCTCCTGAAGGAAGACATCGTTTGTGTTCATGCAAGTTTGAATGACTCAATTCTATTAACAATTCACATTACTCATCTGTAGGTTTCGAGCTTACGAACACGAGGACATGGTCCATGAGTTTGAACACGAGACATGTTTGCAATCAAACATTCATTCGAGACATTACTTCCTTTTCAATTGTGATCATACGTACATCAGTCGTGCTCGTGCAAGTTCTCCTAAACAAATTAAACTACCTAACAGGCTAGCAAAGAATAGTGAATAGGGAGCATTACAACAGCGATTTTTTGTTCTATTTTTGGGGGAGGGGGAATGAGGCATAGTAGAGAGGGAAGACAAATAAATAAAATGAATCATCACAAGATATTACAGAGAAAAATGGTTGAATAACTGATTTGTGCAAATCCTCTTGTGCTTCAGTTGCGAGGTGTGGTCTATTTCCTTTGCATACGATTACAATGTAACAAGTAGAACACATCTTTAAAACATACAAAGACTAAAAGGGCAGAAAATCACGTTGACTCCAGGGACAGGATTTCCAGTTCAGCCCACCAAAGGGGAGAAAGCCGTGGTACTGCAGCCTCGGGCGTAATGAGAATCTCCTCCTTCAATTTGTTTGCGACTTGCTTCATTGTAGGTCTATGCCTTGGTTCAGGTCTGATGCATTCCAAAATAACTTCACATATCACATCTAGTTCATTTGTTCTGACAGACTTGAGTATCGGATCAATCAAGTCTCTATAATTATCTCTATCATCCAAATATTCCAGAGCCTGCAAGAAGCGAATGTATAATTAGGTACTGTATAAATATAGGCTATTAGCAACGATAATAGTCTAATAATAATAGATTCATAGTTCCATATAAGCATGGAAACATGGACACGCGAATATGTCATGAAGACAAACATATGGCGCTCTGAAAAGCATTTATTTAGATATCTAAAATCATAGATTAATGATCTACATCATGACCATGCAATAATGCCGCAATGCCCTTCTCCCCTCTGCAAAGACAAATTATATATCTTCCAAATCTCTCATAACTTAGCATGGGCAAGTTTCACACACTATTACTTTAACTTGTTAGCTGTTTAACTTCTAATCTTATTCCTTCAAAAAAAAAAAAAAAAAAAAAAAAACTTCTAATCTTATGCGGGGACATGGGTAAGTTAAAGCATGCAGTAATCATATGCAACGTCTTAGGTTTCTTTAATTCACAGGTTACAGAACACATTTTGTAGCAAAGAGCAGTGGGTAAAGAGAATTTTATTCAAAACATTACCCAATCAACCAAGGATCCTTCTTCTTCTGAATACGGAAGCTTTCCCGTGATAATTTCAAGCAACATTATACCAAATTCAAATACATTTTGCCGTACATCTGGTGATTTGACCAAATCAGCAGGCTTTATATCATCTTCATTTGACTCTGAAGCCTTGGGTAGATTTTCAAATGGCCTCTCCCCAAGCTGGGTCACAGAAATGTCATCAATTACAGATTTACAGAGCAAAAAGAAATAGATGGAGTAGTTTGTAAGCATGAAAGGAAGATGTACCTTAGCTGCATAATCGTCAGTCAGATATACTGCAGTTGACCTCAACGTAGCATGTGTCACAGGAGGATTCAGGTCATGGTGCATGTATTGGAGACAATAAGCTGCTCCCATAATAACCCTAACTCTAGAATTCCAGTCAAGATGCTCAACTTCTTTTACTGCATGCACAACCAAACACACACCCAGAAGAGACAGAGAGGGAGGAAATCAGAGGGCGAAAATCTAAAAATTTAATTATAAGCTGGAATAATTCTCCAAATTAACATATAAAAATGGTTACCATGTAGATGCTCAAAGACGCTCCCATTTGGGGCATATTCAAAGACCATCATTCGAGTGAAAGGTTCATTCTCTTCACAATAACCAAGAAGATTGACAAAATTCTTGTGATTCACTCGTGACAATTTTTCAATCTGTAAAACCCAACAGATTGGAGAAATTAATGAATAAATATATAGATMGTATCAATATTTACCATGACAACATCGAATTATGGATACAAGATTAGGGATAACCCCCCACCCTCCCCTCAAACACAATTGGTTTACTCTTTATACCTTTATGAGATGTCTATGCATGGTTCTACAAAATACCATCATTATAAAGGTTTATCACACTTCATACTCCTCAAGTACCAGTTAAGTATCAATTTTACATATGCTATCATAGTATCAAGCCTATCATAGTAAAGTAATCATTAAACAAGAAGATAAGTAATGGTAATTTTTACTAAATCTCTATTATATAAGCCAAGGGGGGAGCAATGGTGTCCCCCCTTGGAAATTACAAAAAGCCCCTCGCTTTGTTGAAAAATACACCAAGTCAACACAATCATTCATTATATAAATTTTTCAAAATTGCCAAAAAAAAATCAATTCAAAACTCATACAACATAAAATTAAAAAAAAAAATGCCAAAAAAAAACATAATCAATTATGAACAAATTAATACATAATTAATGCAAATTAGAAAATTAACAAAGGAATGTTTCCTAAACTAATCAACACTACTCAAATCAATTCAATATGATTTTTMACAATGAAAAATTTACAAACAAAATCTAGGAAAAAAAACACACACACAAAGGGAGAAAAAGAAATTTATCTTCTTCRTTGCTTCAACTTTTCAAATAACACAACGCTTTCTCAAATTATTTCATSAGRKATTGTTTTYCGTHATTTCATTTTTGGCAAAATAATTGGATGTCAATTGTGGAGTATTGTATTTTGTTATTTCAAATATACAGTTAGTTAATATTATTAATTTCTTATGACGATTTGCAATGCTCTTCTTACTTTTTCATCAAATTGTACATCTATAAGCACGCATCGCGTGCACAAAGTGGCTAGTAGACTCTTAATATACATGTTTTGTACAACCATGCAAAAACATACAATGCAGGGAGTTTGAAAAAAAAGTATTGAGAACGCTTTTTCCAAATGAACAAACCTTTTTCCGGTAAGCTAATTCTGCCGCATCTGACCAATCTGCGGCTGTAGTGACGAGAGTTGATGCAACAGCTATCTCAACTCCGCTTGACAAAGTTCCTTTGTAAAATATGAAAGCATCAAAAGTAGCAATAATATTGCTGAAGTCTTCGCATGCTACTACTAGCTCAGGTCTATTCAGCTTTGGGACTCCTGTGACCAATACAATTATTATTCACAAATGTACAATAAAATAAAGGGGAAAACAAAGAAGAATGCAATAGATTCTGAACATTATCAAGCTACTCTACTGATAGAAAAGCTCAACAGAAGGGGAATCCTCATTGACAAACTCCTTCAGGCATGCAAATTAACCAATCATCAATTATTATATCATATGCTGTTTAGAAATATAGCTATCAATTATGGAAAATTCTATATGGTAGACCCCTGTTTTTCTTTTTTCTATGTGGTAAGCTTTTACAAAAAAAATTATACATGGTAGACCTGAACTTTTAATTATTTGATTATGATAGACTTTTTCGGTTTAAATTACATAAATATCATTAGTTAGGGGATTACTTGTTCTTAGTTTATGTTAACCTAAATTTGTTATGGTTAGTTTATGTTAACCTAGGTAAGATTTATCATCTTGTGACCTTTGTTTATCATCTTTAGTACTAATTCATCCCTAAGGTAAGATTTCACATAAAAGTTGAGAAATATTGCTCAAAAGATGAGAAATCTTACTTAGGTTAATATAAAGTAACCTTAGCAAGCCTTGGTTAACATGACCTAATAATAATTGACCCTTTAACTAAYGATTTTTATTTAATTTAAGCGGAAAAGATCTATCATAGACAAATATTTAAAAGTTCGGGTCTACCAAGTAAATTTTTTTTTGTAAAAGCTTACCATGTAGAAAAAAGGTAAGTAGGGGTCTACTATATAGAATTTCTCATAATTATTATATCAATCTTACCATTCGTTTCATTTATATATAGGAAAATAAAGTTTCCCATGCACAATCTCATTGTCATATTTTCATAATATCACCTATTTGGCATACAAGCTTGGGAAGGAAAAACTGGCAGACACACTCACAACAGCGATTGCAGAGTTGTGGAAGTGACATGTCATGGGTATTACTAAGCACTTGAAAAAAATTGATGCATGATTTGACAAGATGGAGACTCACTTGATCACTTCATCATTGTAATTGAAAATAGTAGAATACATTCTCTATGTTAATATTTTACGTATACTTTTCAAAGCAATAATTGTTTACAATATATGAAATAAATGGTTCTAAGCATTTAAGCTAGCTAACATATGCGATACTGTGGGGAGGGTGGTGAGAGTGAGAGAGAAAGAGGTTCACCTGTAACAAATGCTTTCTGCAACTGCCCACTGATGCCAGTCTTGAAAGGGCCTATTGGCTTTGCACCTTGTCTTCTCCACACGTAATACAAAGCAACAGCAATGGCGAGCAAAAATAACACTCCCAGACCAATAGCAACAAACACCCATACTTTCTGAGAAGACTTTCCTGTGCTGGCATTAGATTGGGCAGTTGCAGCTGGTTGAGCTGGTGTTTCTTCCTGCTGTGTGACAGAATCAGGAGGCATTGAAGGCGGTGGTTGAGTCAGGCTTTTTTCATTCACTGCAGCGGAATAAGCCCCACTGCTTCTTAAAACTGGCTGTGAGTTATCTTCAGCAACAGGGCCATTAGCTGGTAAAGCTTCAAGATTGGATTGGTCACTTAATTTACGCCGAGTAACAGAGGCGAACACATTTACATTTTGAAGCAAGTTTGGCTCATATGAAGCTGATAAAATATTGAATTTTGTTAAGATTGAGGTTCAAACATAAAAAGTTCTCAAAGAATAAGTCAGAGCTGAGGAATTTGTATCAACTTACTTTCCAAATTACTAGTTTGGTCATCTCCATGACCAAGCAAAGATTCTGTTGTAAGTTTTGGCCTTCAAAACAGGGGAAAAGGCCAAAATTATTTTGAAGTAAAACAAATTAGTGTTACATGACAGCAAGAAATTGCAACACTTAGAACAAATGAGTTGCACACGAGACAGAAACAGCAAAAGCATTTTTTAGAAGGGGATACAAAAATCTAAATTAACATCGCAATATTAAACCTGATCACAAGTTCACAACCTGTGGTAGCTATCTGAATTCTAAACATTGTTTGGGTAAACTCACTAAATAATCAAGATCAATTGTAGAATAATTGCAGCTTATGCCTCCTCCATGCTGCAGCTCATTGCACTCGAGTAAACCAAGCAATGTATTGCAAAGAGTATTATATTGCCCAAATCCCCAATTTTTGTTTAATTGGAAATTTCAAATGAGCAAAGATRTGAGAGTGGGTACACCAAGAAAGAGGCGAGATTAGAAATTAAGCTACTGTAATTAAAACCCATCAGTTTTTGAAGRAAGAAAAAGAAATGAGAGGGAACGCTGGTGCCAACATTCTGAAATTGCTGACTTTAAGAGAAGCACCAAATTCAGAGACAATGCACAAAAATTCAGAGGTCTAATATCCAATTTGATGACTACTCTATCTTTTGTGGATCTTTTCCATTTCCCTTCAAGTTTTATTTACAAAAATTACAAGGTGGGTGAGACAATGCACAAAATGCTCATGCTTTAAGATTATAGCTCCAGATTCTTGAGAAATGCATATTGCTTACCGATTGCCAATTTTTCTGTTGGTAACAGATGCAAGATATTCATCATACTGCAGCTCAGACAGTAAACTATGCTCATCAAGCTCGGGGGGGATGATGCCTTGTAAGTTATTGTCAGAGAGCAATCTGAAGCAATAGAGATTCTACGGTTAATCATTCCTGAAGCCAAATACATTTTGAGYAAGAAAAAGTGTGGTGGTTCTCACAATCGTTTCAGAGACACTATCTTCGCAATTTCTGCTGGAACTGCTCCAGTCAAACTATTTCCACTCAAATCCAAAACCTCGAGCTTAGTCAGAGATCCAAGTTCCTCTGGGATGACACCAGAGAGGTGGTTTGTATGAAGTATGCTGTTGAATCAAACAAAAAAAATTACAAAAACTTCCAATGAAATGAGTACAAAGAAACCAGGTCTTTATTTAAATTCACAGACAGCTTTTGAGATGGTTTATCATCTTCAAAAAAACAGACTCATAGAAGAAGCCAAGAAGGATCACGGTGACTATTCAGAAATCAGTGGAACTTCAATATAACAACAAAACCACTCACAGAGCTCTTAAATTGTCAAGGAACCCAAGCTCAGGTGCCAGTGTCCCTCTCAGAGAAAGTCCACTCAGGTCCCTGAATARAACAAAAAATATTATTGCATTTACAAGCATAGCTTCTTCCCTTATGGACTACTATAATATCAAACTTAATTACACCTTTTCAAATATGACGGCAAAAAAATCAGATATATATCATTAAATCAAGCAAGAATGTCTGATAATGAGAACTTACAGCATATGCACTTCACCGTTGACACAGAGAACTCCATTCCAATTACACGGATGATCATCTTTTGGGTCCCAATTTGCAAGAGAATTATAGGGATCTGAGTCTATATTTGCTTTAATTTTTAAAAGATTTGATCCTACAACAATAACATTAAGTATGAATTAAAAGAAAGATTCAAAACTTCACAAGCATTCTAGCTGTATGGTATGTTGAGCGTACCTTCAAGATTGAGAGATAACGAGTGTTGAATCCCTGAACCCAGAATCAAAACCACAAAACAGATGAATTGAAGCTTAAAAGTCCTCCATCTTCCCCCCATTGCTTGTTCAACAAAACGCTGGAGTAGTGGGGCTATAAAGAACATCCCCCAAAAGCCAGCAACTATACAAATTACTAATATACAAAATCGCCAGGTTTCTCTTCAATGACCAAGAACTGGTCAGAAAAACTACTAAGAAATATTACAAATTCACAATCGCCGTTAACTGCCTAATAATGCTACAATGAGTTGAGCTTTCAAAGTTTGAACAGGCTAAACAGCTGCAAWATAAACTTGGTACTYTGGCCTTTTCTTGAATTTAACAAGTGAATTGATGTCCCTCATTTTTGCAGTATAGCCAACAAAAAGACCCTTTTTTGATGAATAATGTAACCAACAGCTCTAATGATTTTACCCCTGAGACAATTGAACCACCAAAATATGCATGATCAGAATAAAAATAAGCAAACTTCGTACCAACAATCAATTTTATTTATTTATTTTTATGGGAACAATCAAAATTAAACCCTTATTATATGAAAAAAAAAGGTACCAACAAAATAGCTGGAAAATCACATTTCTAAAATCAATGCAAGAATTTCTGCAATAAAGGTATGTAAATGTACAAGAAACACCAACATTGAAATCAAAATTAAACCCTCTTCAAAATGCACAAAAGGGTACCCATAATTAACCCCAAAACTAAATTCTGCAATAAAGCTAAGAATCATAGAATAAACCCATTAACAAGCAATCCATGAAAAAAGCAGAAAAGGGTATAATTTTTTAGGGTTTACCTGAATGCAGGGGGCAAAGGGGATAACCAAGATTGAAACTTTCAGCTGCTTCCTTGAAATGGGTATGATTATAATTGATAAAAAGTTTATAAAACTTGTAAATTCAATAATGAAAGAGGAAAAAAACGCAGGAAAATATTTCTGGGTTAAAAGAATTTAATTTAAAATGATGAAAATTACCAAAAATAAATAAAGAATCAAAGAATTTCTAAAATCTAGTGCCTTTTAATGATTATTGACCCTCTCTCCTTCATTCTATCTTCTGTTGGAAGACTCAGAAAGAAGATGAGCCTTCAAAAGAGCTAAATTTTGTTGTTTATCCCTCTATTTTGTTCTTCCTTTCTTTCTCTCTCTTTCCCTTGATTTTCTCTCTCATCATCACAACAATCATAGTCTGATTACCATGTTTTTCCCCTTTTCCCTGATTTTTTTCCCTTAATTTTTATTTCTGTAATTATTACTCGTATAAAAAAATTGCCAACAACTTTTGTTAATATTGATTTGGGCGGTCCAAAATTCCAAATCAGTACCTTTTTGTAGGAAAAAATATTTTTATATTGATGATGTGGGGTAACTAGGTGGGTCCCACACCCACGTCTATTYGCCGGCGCTATGTTTTTATYGGTTTTAACTGTCACCGTCAGAAGTTTCCCGCGAAAATTTTCTTCTTAACTTGACTTAATTTACCTTTTCGGAGTTTCATTTTTAGTTTAATTAATTAGTATTTAATGAGTAATCTTACTCTCTCTCCATTCATAACGTATTAATGAATAAAGCAATGAGGAAAAAAATGTTCAATTGTTACCATTAATATGTTACGGAAGAAGGAATAATCTCTATTATATAAGCCAAGGGGGGAGCTATGGTGTCCCCCTATGAAGTTACAATACTACCCTTAATGAATTAGATTTTAAAAATTAATTCAATCAACATCTTAAAATGAAAACTTTAAGTCATTAATGCATGCAAATTATTATGATAAAATTTGAATAGTTTTAACAAAAGAAATTAAGTCATTAATTTATCAATCAATTAATCAAACTTATTTGCATTAATTTTTTCAAATTACAATTAGTTGCTAAAAAATATCAACGTTAATTAACATTAAATCATTGTCGTTTATATGTCAATCAAAATACAATGAATCTAGACAATAGTGTTAATGCAATAATCTCTATTACATAAGTGAAGAGGAACAATGATGTCCCCCATTGAAATTTCCATTTATACCTTTTATGTATCAATTATTTACACAACAAACCATTAAGTTATTCAAAAAAAATGTAATTTTGACATTTATAACTTTTTTTCAATCAATTAAGCTCTTAATTGATTAATCAATAATATGGTCAAAACTATATTGATCAATCTTTCTTAGTTAACTTCTTGATTGATTCAAAACAATCAATTCTTACATTCCCTAAATACATTGAATTAATTGATATATAAATTATCAATTTTTCATTTATAAATCAATTGATTGTAATGAGTTTATAAATACCAAAATTCTTCATTTCATACTCTACCATTAACTCAATCACTCTTCTTTCTCATTCTTCTCCTAATCTTAGGTTGACAACAATTAAAAAAGACTTCATGTTCATTGTTAGAAAAACTTTCATGATCATTAATGGGTGTTTACCTTATTCTTAGATCCATCTTTTATGTTTCCAATTTTGTAGTCTTTTTAGTTTAATTGAGAAATTTCAATTTTTAATATTCTGTACTCCGTAGTAAAGATTTTCATCATCAATTCGATCAATTTTGTTATCGTTTATTTTTTGTTGTATTTTTTCGTAAAATCTTTATTTTACGATATTGATTTCTATTTATATATTATTATTGTTTCTAATTATGTTAACGTATTATTATTTAAGTTTTGTGAGAAACATATTGATCATCATCCGCCAAAATTAATATTATCAATCAATGAACAACTTAAAAAAACCATTAAACTATTGGTATAAGGAAAAACATACTAATTAAATTTATAATTATTTATTTCTTCTACATGCACGCACGCATCGCGTGCAAAAAATACTAGTACTTTTAACGTGTGCTGAGACAAAATTTACAAAAAACGAACATTAGCAGTAGGAGGTTTGTGGAGATTTTTTTTTTAGGTTCATAAATAAACCTCCTAGTGCTACTCAATTTTGTTGGGGTTCATATATGATAAGAGTTACTCCGTACATAATAGTGAGTGATTTGTAAATGGAGATGTGACATTTTGGTGGGGYCATTGAATTTTTTTTTAAAAAAATAAAAGTAAATTAAAGTATGATATTGAAAATCAAATTTAATTAAAGATTTTATTTTAAAATGAATATAAACTTTTGAAAGGGTTCATGCTATTGTTGATTATAAGTTTGTTTTGGGAAAAGTTTGTCAAAGTGTGACATGACATGATAAGTTTGTTCTATTGCTATTGCCCTTGATCTCTAATTATGTATTTATAAAAAGTATAAACACTAAATTATAAAAAATAAAAAAATAAAAAAAACCACAACTTGAGGCGAATATAACAAGATTCAGATGACTATATTTATAAGTTACAAAGTACGGTTAATTATGATCGAAGTAAGAGTGAAAAGTATGAAATGTACAATTATTGCATTTTTCTATTAGAGAAAGAAGCAATATAATTTTTTTGTTGATACAATCTTAATAAATTTAATGTTTATAATTATTATACATGCATTATGATCATACATTTTGATGGTTGACTATTAAGTACTTATGGAGCTCTTTGTTGGCGTGCGTCCCTCAAAGTTGGCTTTTCTTTGACTACATACTTTGTATAATAATGTTATCTTTTCTTTCATGAGATCACTCTTCACACATTAGAAAATAGGATCTTCATGTTTCAACTACTCATGATCATGATGTATTGATTCTTTGTATGTTGTCATCAACATATTGGACAAACTAATACCTTTATCTAAATCAACATGAGACTGTATATTTTAACATGCAAGCTGGCAAAATTGCTCACAATAGCACTAATATGGGTCGAGATGCATCTATCAAACAACACCAACTTCACTGGGTGCATGAGTATGCACTAAGCACCAACTTGATGGTTGGATACACTACATAGCATAAATGATGTCAATGACAGAATTCCGTTTGAATAAGRCAAAAATAATCCCCCTAATGGTTTTCGGTTTACTTTTTACTTTTATCTCTTTTTTACACTTTTACGTATTCAAAGGAAAATGAAAAAAGTTTAAAATATTTGGGGAAAATATTTTTTTGGCTGAATTCTAATAGAATATTTCGCCATTGAAGTCATTTATGCTACTCTTTGCACCTAGCTATCACTGTCTTTCGCCACCGAAGTTATTTATGCTACTCTTTGCACCTATCTATCAAGTTAGTGTTGTCCCAAGAACCCAAACAAGTTAGTATTGTTTCATTGATCTCGTCCCAAGTTAGTGTTATTGTTGCCAATTTTACTCATAAAATTTACGTGAAAAATAAATTTTTAGTAATGAAATCTCATAAGACTTGATACAACACTCAAACTAAAACTTAACATGAATACACACTACAAGAAAATTATTCCTTGACTTCACTTTGACTAACAATAACTATTGATATATGAGAAAAAAATAGACATTCAAGTTACATTTTTGCTTAATTCATCTTATTTTATACTTTTCAAATACTCCCTTCATCCAAAAATACTAGCTATAAAAACAAGTTAGACACCTTTCCTAGCATAAACAACCAGTACTTGGGCCGAAAGAACTGTTTTTTCTCCTAAACCTAACACTAATAAAACTAAACAACTGACAAATAAAACCCAGTCCTCTTACAACAACACTAGAACAAACTAAACAACTTGATCTAACAAAATAAAAAAAACAATACAAGACATAAAGATAAACCCTATTCTCTTGGCGTTTGAAGAAATCGATGAGAGGAACCAGTATACCCTAACCAAAGCAACTGGAACATAGAAAACGCGTAAAATCCTTAACGTGCAGAGCAACTCCTAAGATCAGATGGATGTCATAACTTAGGATTCTTGACTCTGAAGAAGAGACGCATGAACTTGCGACTAGGGCTGAGCAAAGGTCCGGTTTGGACCTGAAACCAGACCGGACCGGACCTGAATTTGGACCGGACCGGACCGGACCGCTTATTCCGGTCCAGGTCCAGGTCCAAAAAATTTTGGGTGCTGGTCTTCCGGTCTGGTCCAAAACCGGGGTTTTTAGGTCCGGACCGGTGGACCGGAATAATATAATATATATTTTCTATTTTTAAAAATAATTATATTTCATTGCCAAAACTCCAAAAACCCATTTGAATGTTTCTGACTTTTGTCTTTCATTCACTCACTCTCTCACCAAAACCTTAAATCTACTAGCTTCAATTCACGCACAACCGCTCCTCCTCCACGACAACCTTCACTCACTACTTCTTCCTCCTCCTCCCACTCACGACCTCCTCATCGCCTAGCTACTCCCCGCAGCCTACGACCCTACGCACATCGCAGCAATAGGCCACGCACTTCGTTGAATCGTCGGAGCAACATACCAGCAGTAGCGGGCTTACGGCGTAGCACTCCTTCCTCCTCCTCCTGATGAAAGCAACCCACGCTGCCACACCGCAACAACACCAGGCAATTAGATCTATGAAGTTAATTTTTTTTCAATTTTTTTTTTATTTAATCAACTAATTTAATTATATTTTAGTTTCTCAAGTAACAAGTATGTTACTGCACTATGTTTATTTGTATTGCTTCAAGTATCCTTGCTGCAATATGTTTAATTACTATTACGAAGTAGAATGTTTGCTTCAATTAATTAATTTTTTTTTAAAAAAACAGGTCCAATAGGTCTAAAACCGGACCGGACCTGAAAATTCAGGTCCGGTCCGGTTTGGACCGAAATCAATTCAGGTTCGGTCCAGGTCCATATATTTTTTAGATTTCGGTCTACCGGTCCTTCCGGTCCCGGTCCGGTTCTGGACCGGTGCTCAGCCCTACTTGCGATGACTTAGAATAGGTACCCTCCCAAAGGGGTACCTTCAAACTCTTTGTAATTGAGAGTTTTAAACACAGTGGAGAGCTAAATGCCCACTARTGGGTTGTCTCCTTCAGAAGAAAATCTTTACAGACAATGATAACTGATATCATTGTGAAAACGAACATGATCCTTTGACTTAATGAAGCATAGAAAACAAGGCCATCGACTTAAACACAACTACCTACCCTTAAAGAACGGCAACCCACAAACCTTAACTGCTAGCCTATTACAAGACCCAAACAAGTACTACCAACCACCCAGCCCTTGGACAAAACAGACTCATAACTCGGGCATAAACCCCACCACAACACGGACCCTAACCCTAACCCTAACAYAAACTCTGATTCCGAAAACCCAAACCTTGAAACCCCAWCCTCGAGAGCCTAAACCYCGTAAACTCTAACTCGAACTAAAACTACAATTAGATCAAAGGGAAGGAAAAAGAAGGAAGAACAACAAGCAACAACATATATCGAAAGGATAACACCACCAAACGACACCAATGACCCCCCCCCCCCCAACAAGTAAGAAAAGACCACCTCCATTATAACAAGACTGAAAAATGAAACAGATAAACTAACATGAAGAAGAGGAAGAGGCAAACTGACTTGAAGGTAGTCGAAACTCACTACCGGGAGTAGATTGGAGGCTTGCCGATAGGTTACCGTGGTAGTGAACTCCATGCGCCTCTAGCGAGCCTCACACGCTAGCTGGCACAATTTAAGGAATGGAGGGCTATATTATCAAAATGTAGCACTATTCATTATGCAATTTTGACTTCTTATTACAAAGATAAGAGTGCATACGATGTGTGTACAATATTCGAAACTATGTATCCAAAAGTTTGGATTATTTATTACTATTCTAAACATTAAAAACAAAAAAAAAGACGTAGTAAGTATAATGTGAGATAATTTTTCCATAAAAAAAAATTTTGAGTTAACATTCTACTTCTAAGAATATTGATGTACTTAATTATACAAATGAGACTTAAACAAATGACACATTTGATCTTGATAAGACATTTGAAGACAACAAAAACTAGTTCGAATGCACGAACTTAATTTTAATTTAATGCACATTAGCATGTTGTTGGATCTTAGATTTCCATCTTAATTTTGTTAGATAAGATAAATAGAGAGTTTTTTTTTTCTAATTTCCTTTACTGTTTCGTCTATTTAAGTAACTTTTTTTTGTTTTATCTTTTTTGAAAGTAAAGTTATTTTTTGGTTTTGTCTTTGAATAACAATTTTCATTTATTTAAAAAGTAAATTTAACATTTTTTGTTATATCTTTTTTTTAAAAAACATTTTTTCAATTTATTATTTGTTAATTAAAATATATTGGTTTTTTTTTCTAGGTATTATTAGATAGAAGATATACTTGTAAAAATAGATAGAAAAATAAGTTTACAAATCTTATTTTATTTTTTAATGTTATATTTAACGCAAAAAGGTTTGCACCAAATTTTTTGTAGCAAGTGAATTGGACTACGCTACATTATTTCCTCAGCTTTTGGGTTGAGAGAAGGGTGGAGGCTTCCCGTCAATGCTACCTCTGGAGAGTTGACCTCTATTGAACATGGGATAGGGCCTTGGCACTTCCTCCTTTTAAGAAAAGGTGAGACCTAAATCTAGTCAAAGCTCTCAACACTCCTTGGTCTTTAGCGCCCTCAACGTGCTGCAACCCCATGGCACCTGTACAAAGGAGAATAATCCTTTTCGGATTATCTCCCCTTCGATGCTTAAGTATGTACGGGAATAAGGGAATAACAAGTACTAATTAGAGAGAAAAAGTAGCGAGAGATGCTCTCAAGTTGGTTGGTTGTTGTGTAATAAATTGTGTCTATTTATGAGCTTTCTAAGGGGTATTTATAGGCATTTGGCCTTAACCCTTGGGAAGCTTAGATGTGTGACACTTGTCACCATCTACACCGTTGATTATCCATTACTACCGCTTTGGTGTACATACATCTGATTCTCGATCTGTTTTTGATCGGATTTATTTTCTTCTTACTATTTTCCACGTAGATTGCTTTGTCCGTATATTAACAGGACATGTGTCCACGGATTTTCACATGGCACTTCATTTTCCCTTCAAAGACCCTCTAAACCCCTAGGTTTATAGGGAGTTTGACCGTGGTATCACGACGTKATTTTATACCATACAACGAAACATTCGCAAAAAATTACTTTGATAAGTAGTTGTTTTTCTTACCTTGGATTCGCTTGGACTCACTACACTTCGCAGGAGAAAGGCAATTGCAGCAGTGCAACAAAGCAGGCCAGCAGCGTAACATACTCCTGTGCAAAAGGGATTTCGAATTTTCGAAATCCCAACAGCTTCAGCCACATTCCCTATAAATAAGGCTGACAGAGAGAGAGAGACAGAGAGAGAGAGAGAAAATTTCGCTCTGACTTTTTTCTAGAATTTTACTTGCTTTCGCACGTCTCTCTCTACCTTTGCATTCTAGTAAAGTTCAAAGACAGTTCGTGCTCGCACTTTTCCCAGTTGACTTTTACGCGCTTCGCACCTTCAGACTTTTACACTTTCGTGGATCTTCACATACTCAAGTAGTGATCACACTTTTCTTTCTTCGCACCTTATTCTTTATTCTTTTTTTTTTTATCAAAGTAATAAATATGAGTGGTGCAAGTTCGACGGACTCTTCGCCCCTTAAGAGTAGAGTTGGGGGCTTCGAAGAGCCTAGGCTAACTTTGCTTGGGTYAATTTCGACCGAATGCTCTTCGACCCTTCGCCTTTTTTATGCCTTTTCCATAAGACTTCGTCTCATCCCTTATATTCTGCTTGTGCAGGATACAACTATGCTTCGCATAAAGCATTTCACCTAAAGGGACACAAAGGACCAAATCTATGATGAGGTAGATGAAAGTAAACATCCCAACACCTTAGGACGAGATGTAGAGAATGTCGGGGATGAGGACCTCGACACTACCCTCAATGCAGAAATAGAGGCTGAATTTGGTGATGATGCAGATGACATGTCACCGACTGCTATCTTTGAAATGACCCGTGAACCAAACGAGGACAGCGAGTCTAGCGTCGACGAGGATGAGGACAAACCAAGTCCTGAAAGTGTTTGAGTGCGAAAGAACTAGATCCTCGCACTGCGAGCACACAAAGCCATTTACGCTCCGCACATCGGTTTCGTCGAGCCCGATCTGAAGGAGAAGTTCATCATACCTRCGGAGGGGACCCTAATAACTCTAACCCCCTAAAGATACCTTTGYAGTGTATAAAGACTTAGTTGACCTAGGCCTTCGCTTTCCTATAAAGACTTTCATTATCACCTTGCTGAAAACCTATGGTATTGGTATATCTCAACTAACACCAAACTCTTGGTGTCATATCCTTACGTACATGGCCACCTGCAAGGCAAAGGGGTGATCCTTATCGACCGGAGCCTTCCTTCGCATGCACCACCTGGTAAAAAATAATAAGTGCAAGCATGGATGGTTCCAACTTTCAAATAGGGAGGGGTACATGACCGTGGTTGATAAACCCAACAAGTTTAACAACTGGAAGGCTGACTTCTTTCTTGTACATAATCCTAATACTGGAACTGTGAGGCTGCTGTCGGCTTGGAGCAGATATCCAAACACTTTCAAAGCCGACGAGCTCCTAAAGCTGACTGCCAACGATGAACGGCAACTCCAGTATTTTGGGACACAGGGGGTCYTAACTGCGATTGGGAATTGCAAGGTCACAATACCCAAATTTTGGATTCCCTTCGAAAAGTTGTTTTTCTATCAGAAGTTCCTTGTCGCTTTCGGTCTTTCGGGTGGCCGCAAGTGTGAAAAGGAACAAAGAGGTAGCTTCACATTTCTTCATTTTATTTTCTGTTGTTGATGATGTTCTAACCAAAGTGATTTCTCGAGATAAGCCTTGCTCTCTGCTCTACTGTAGAAAAGTAAAGATGGACAAAATTGAGTATCTGAGTCCATGCATCGGACCTCGCTTGGAAGTCGCTGGGCTCAAAGAATCCATGTACAGGGTAAGTGTGTCCTCTTCACAGTTGGTGCATTCTTCGATTAATTTGCAATACATTCGCATTTTTAATTATGCGAAGAAAACCCTATGTAAATACAAAACGGGTGATGTTGCACTTTGCACGAGTGTTTATCCAGTGCGACGTGCGAAGAGTCCCTACTTCTTCCTTTCTTTCTAATAAGTGCAACGTTGGATGTTCCCTGTTTGCAGAAGTTGAGAAGCCACTGACATCTCAAGTTCGAAGACAAACCTGAAAGAGCTCTCCCAAAGTCTGAGGATAGAAAAAACCGGCTAAGGCTTCCTTAAATTGAGGAAGGAAGAATGAGAAAGGCAGTCCTCTGATGAGGAAAGAAGCCCAAGACTCACTTCTTGGAGTAACAATAAGGAGCCTCAAACGTTGAGGGTTTCAGAAAGCGATAAAGCTTCAAATTGCAAAACGATGAAAGCTCTCGTTGTAGAAGAGAATAAGAAAGAGAAAAAATCCAACCATGCCTTGGCCAAACAAAAGCTACAATGGGATGGTTGCAGTCTAGTCCACTCTAGTGGCCATCAACACTCTAGAGGCGACAAACCTCTGGAGCTTAGGTGAAGTAGAAAACGCAAACTGTCTCCTCCAAGATCAACTGGTGAGCGAAGAGGCATCACCTCAAGTACTCGCTTTCTTACTGGGACAAAGCTCATCCTGCAGAGGTTCAATTTTGAAAATTTGGCTTAATTCTAGAAACATTTAGAAGGCGAACACCTAGTAGTTCGAATCTTCATGAACAAACTATGGAAAGAGCAATCAAGAGCTGCAGCATTCTCACTTCTAGTTCTGGCAATCCAAATCTTATGGTTGGTCTGGTTCGTACACCTTCTCATATACCAGGTGCAGAAGGCTTACAGATGGCACCCGTAGCAACCAGACCTTCAAGTCAGGGTGTGACTGCTGCCTTCCTGCTGAGGATGCAATTATGTATCGCGCAGAGGAGTGAGACTTTGCGAAAGGTAGAGGAGGCTATACGAGCTTTCTTCACCGAGTTCGAAATTGTCTAGAGCATCAACAAGATTTATTTTTCCAACTCAAACTTGGACGGCTTCAATCGACCTCCCTAATCAACTCCCTTCCAGAAGATGCGAGGCTCCGACTCTTCTCAGCTACAAACTTGTTCAAGACTTAACAACTTTGTTGCGAAGAGGCATCTTTCTATGTTCGTAGACCTTCATGCGAATGAGCAGTAGGACAACCAGTGGATCGAGAAGAATGCTACTGACCACTTCGCTTGGCGCAAGTTTGTTGCGGAGAAGAAAAAGAAGATAGTCGCARAGATGGTCAGCTATGCGACTCAGGAATAAAAAGATAGCCTAGCTGGCTATGCAATGGGTTCYTGTGGACGAGCAATGAACGGTCTCGCAAATGTAAGCTTCTTTCTCTTTCTTCCTTTTTTATTTGAAATTTTCCCAATTCCTTTTGTTCGCACTTGAATTTTTTCCAAGTCCTTTTCTTCGCACTTATCTTATATTGCCTTCGAACTTTTTATCTGTCCTTTTGCAGGTCATGGTGCGGATGGATGGTATAGCCAAAGCCATGCGAGCAGCCAATCRTGAAGCCAAGCATAAGGAGCTGTTTTATCAAGATGCTTTGGAGTATCTCCACCAGCAAACCACTGCAATTYAGGTGGACAATGTGAAGGCAACCTACTCGTTGAGCAATGCACTACTCAATGTAGTGCGACATGCCTACCAMATTTCTCTGGGGGCCTAWGATAAGCAGCTCAAGGATCATGAGAAGTTGGTGCATCAGGTCATCCAGTCTGYGAGGAATGAGGAGGAGAGAGTGAACCARGTTGTTGCTGAAAAGGCCGAGGAAGAGGTGTAAGCCAGGCTGGAGGCTCGTCTGCCGCAGATCTAAGGGGAAGCTACCAAAGCTGTAGAGGCTGATGTGAATGAGAAGTATGACTCTGATATGAATGCCCTTCGTAAGCGAGCCTTAGATTCTGAGCAGCTCCTTGATCTTGCCAACAAGGCACTCTCTTCGCTGAAAGAGAGTCATCAGCCTGTGGAGTTAGAAAAGGCGAAGAACAAGGGCATCGATGAGATGCGAGAGTTGATGGAAGAGGCATGTCACCTTTTCCCTACGAAGAAGGCTTATCCTTTCGCATGCTTCGAATTTGAAGAGAGGCTYGACTATGTCGAAGCCAATTGCATCATCAATGCAATGCCCGACGATAAGCCCATGCCATCACAAGAAGGTGTTCCGCTTCAACTACTTAGACACGGAGCACTCCATGGACTCTAATCCTGGCGAAGGGTCCTCTTCTTCCTYCGAGGCTGCCAGCGGAAGTGGCGATGACAACGAAGATGTTGAAATCGTCGATGAGGTTGCTAATTAGCTGAAGACAGTCTAAACTTGACTTCGCACTTCTCTCTTCTTARTTCTTCTTTGTGCTCCTTCCGCACACTGATGTATATTTGTATTGACTGTAACTTGAATTAATGCAATCCAAATTTATCTTGACTTCAATCTTTCGCACTTTAACATTGCTTTTGCACATTTTTTT
>SNQN01004225.1:0-53589 GCA_008642245.1 Bassia scoparia
AAAAAGAAGAGATAACTTGTTTGCTCGGTATACTTCCCGAATTCTGATCGACGTCTCGATTTGCTGATAGCTTCGTTGTAACCATTCATCGTACTCGACTCCTAACTTATAATGCATAAGTCTCGTTGGGCTAGTACAGACAGGCGGCAGGCGGTACAAAACTGGGTCTCAGCCAAGGACTCAAGGCGACACTCCTACCTTCTCTTGCTACTATTCCGAGTCCTCATGCTCTATTCCTCCTAACATCCAAGGTACCAGTTTGCTTTCTGATGGGCAGCAACCCGTGACCCTGAGCCCGGAGCAACCTCCGCCCCCACCCCAGCCTGGTGCCACTGATTTATGCTTTGATGGAGGGCATTAACAACATTTGCCTTTCTAGACTTATGTTGAGTCAAAGGTTTGACGCGTTTGACACGCGTTTCCAAACCTTCGAGACTGACAACACGCCTTGCTACGTATCCAATGTATGATTATTATGCTTTGGAAGGCAACGTTACTGCAGGTCCTCACCCCTCTTGGTACCCTTACCTGCGGGAGGATTTGTTGACCGAGTGGTAGTGCGAGGCGGCTTTGGGTTGGATATCAAGGCGGTGGTTGGCGCCAGTGGCTGGTATGATGAGGATGATATGATTTGAGATGCTTGCTTCATCTCTCCCCAAGCCATTGCGTGACATTGCGGACCATGCTGATTTGGCTTAGGGGCAGAACAACCATATGTGGAGGCGTGGTTTGAGGTATGATTATTGCTTTTTAGTGTAGATTTTATCTCTTCTAGTATATAGTTTTAATTGCCTTTTTAGGATAGTTGCAAGTTTGTACACTCGTTATGGAGTGGGAGTTTACTTGCAACCAAAAAAAATGTATTGCTTTCATAAGAGTAAGTTTAGGAATAAAATTAGATTCCTTGAAAAACATGTCTCCTGTGCCCCATTGCGAAAATGTTTTATGTTGTGATGCTTGAACTCGACTTAGTGAACTTGTGGTTGTTTTCTGATTCCTTGACTAGATTTTAACTGATATGACTAGCCTGAATGTATCTTTGGAACGAGGAAGAACAGAACTTGAGAGATTTGAGCTTTAATTGATAATCATTCAATTCTTTTCTTGTGTGCTAGTTCCTGTGCATCATTATCTTTTTAATCTTGTTGGTATTTGTGTTGTTTGGGCTTTTTTGGTCGTGTGTTTGAGCATGATAGGAGGCTTCATTGTTAGGACCGTGCTGTCAGTGTTACGATCCCTTGATCCCTGATTTTTTGAGCCTGATATCCTTTCATTCATGATTTACCTACATTACAACCCTATTTTGCTTTTGTTCGAGTAACCCAAGTTTGGCTTGGGGGAGCATATTGGAGGGTGATGTTGTTTTGTGGTGTTTGTAAGCCGTGGGCCACCCCATGGGCGGGGCTTGCTTGGGCCTACATCGATGTTGTTGTGTGTGTGGGCTTGAGCCACGAACCCGCACGTGAGTGCTTGGGGGAGTGTTGTCGAGTAAGGGATCGCCAACGTGCCTATTAAGGTAATCACGGACGCCCAAACGTTGGTGCAAAAATGGCCCCACGTCCGATCCAGTAACTAGTTCGTGGGTTCGGGGACATGGTAGAATTGAATCTTTGACCCAATCCGCCCGCATGTAGCGGCTCTACTCGTCTCATTGTAATTCCATTAAACACGATTATTGGATCACAACTCTTTACAATTAACCTTATGCGCAATCCAAAGTTACTACAACAGGGTTTTCATTAGCACAAAATAGTAGCCTAGAAATTGTGATCACTTGATATATAAAAATTAAAAGGTGCCTAAAAGCCGTTGTCCATGATTAATCTGACTTTAAAGTGATTCACATAATTTCCGTCTTTTAACAAATAAATACAAGTGATGCAGATATAATATAACGAAAAGAAATAATATACAATATGCAAAAATATGTGATAATGTACATAGGCGCCATCCTACCTTGAGACTGCAAAAAATAAGAGTTAGTTCTAATAAAAAGTGAAATGTGTCGCCAAGGTCGCTATGCAAGATGACAAGAAAATGTTAGCAATGACAAGCAGCAATAATAGATGAAAATAAAACTATTGAAACAGTAAAAATGATAAACTCTACATATTTACAAGAAGCAAATAACAGAGTGAGTTTTCTACATCTGTTAATCGAATTAAACTCATAAATAGTTTGTTAATCAAATTAGAAGATAACGAAATGAGTGTTTTAAGTTGAGTAGTCTCAGAGGTATACCTCAATATCGCTCTTCGAAGTGACCCGAAAGGCAACAGAACTCGTGATTGTATGAGTAAGGAGTGAGAGTAAGTGTAGGCAGAATGTATGTGCTTGTGAACTGGAAAGTCCTTCGAAAGTGAACAAAGGCATGTATTTATAGGCACGTATAGAACTGAGCGTATATACGCTGAAAAGGGGAGATATGCAAAGTGAGTATATCGCTCAGGGAGCGTATATACGCTTCTTAGCGTCTATATTCTCGATTATTTCAGCGAATCTTCTGCATCGGGGATGTTCGTTGAATGTGGAGCCCTCTTCCCAAGAAATTGATTCTAGAACATCCCATTTCTACAGTTATTTTTGTGTTTTTTGCATTTTTGCGTATTTTTTGCGTATTTGGATTTTGTTAAATATTGTAAAAATCATAGAAAATTGTAGAAAAATCAGAAAAAATAATCTAAAAATACTGGTGAACTCAGAAAAATGAAGAAAAGCAATGAAAAGTAAAATCATGAAATCACCAAGTATAAATATTTTAAAAATTCCTAAAGTTAAAAAGAAAATTCTAAAAAATAATAATATAAATAAAAGAAAATACTTTTTGCCTTTTATTTGACCTTTGCTTCATGGTTCCGAGTATTACTTCACATATTTCAAGCTTTTTTCACAAGTTCGCTGCGTCTTTTCAGAGTCAAATCGTCACGACACTGGTATGTTCCATCATCGATTACTCATTTGGGGAGACCATTTAGGTGTCTACAAAGCCCCCACTTTGACTGGTTCGGGAGACGAAAGTCTTTAAGACGAAAGTATTCGATTCGGACGGAGAGAACTCAAGAGACGTTCTGTCGACCCTGAGTTACTCTTTTCGCGGTACCAGTGCAAACAAAGGTTAGTTTAACCTGTTAGCCGTGTCCCCGTGCGGTCAGATTTGCTTGGCTTCCGGACGTTTTTGCTTGCGGGAGCAAACTCCAAAACCCGGAGAATTGCCTACGAGACTTCTGGCCGGAGAGAGAGTATGTCCAAAACCCGAGAGAATGTGTGTCCGGACTCTTGCGGGAGAAGATTCAAAACCCGAAGAAGTTGTGTCGGGAATTTCTGTGCGGGAAGATCCAAAACCCGAGTGTTGTGATGTATGCCGGAATTTTTGGTCGGAGAAAATTCCAACCGAGTGTGTGATGTGAGAACTTTGGCGCGGAGAAGATTCTAAAACCCGAAAAGATGTGATGCGGAATTTTCTGGTGCGGGAGAAAATTCCAAAACCCGAGTGCTTGTCGTATGCGGAATTCTAAGTGCTGGGAGAAAATCCAAAACCCGAAGTGTGTAGGAACTTCTGGAACGGGAGAAGATTCCAAAACCGAAAAGTGTGATGTGTGGAATTTCTGGTGCGGGAGAAATTCAAAACCCAAAGATGTGCATATGTGAATTTTTGTGCGGGAAAAATCAAACCTGAGTGTGTAAAGGCTTTGCGTATAGCAACGATCACGTATAGGCGATGAAATGCACGTATAGGCGTGGGTAGGCATCTGCATGTAAGGATGGGCCCTAGTGCCTTGTAGAGGTGGTGCAATGTGCAATGTAATGTGTTTGTACGGATGCATATGCATGATGATGTTTTATGCTCAAGCATGATGGTGCTTATGAAGTGCTTACTAATGACTACATGTGTAATGCATGTTTGTCCTTAGATCTAATATGAAATGACAAGGAAATGACTAATGGTAAGATGCTTTTGGATTGGGGATAGAGCCGTCTCAAGCCCCATTCGAGCAAAGGCGATGCTGTGATTGCAAGTGAGCCCCCAACCCATGGGTTTGGGTGTGTGAGATGGCTTAATTGTGGTGTTATGCGTTGGTTAGTGGTGAGCCCCAGCTTGATCGAGGTGGGGCAAGGTTGATGGAGAGGAAGGCTAGTGAATTTTGTGGAGTCATGGGTCTTGGCTTAGCTTTTGGGGTGGTAATGGTAAGGGATGAGGTATTGGGATGTGATTTTGATTGGCCAAATTGGTGACTTGAGTTGAAAGTCGCATGAGAAGAGAACATGGAAAAAAGTTGCATGCGATGCTTTGAGGAGGATGCTGATGAATGCTACATGAGTGATAGCCTAAGGAAGAGTTGAGGAGAGCCCCTTAAGGTGAGTGAAAGAAAGGCTAAAGGTTCAAGAAAAGAAAGGCTAAATTTGTGACTAAGGGTAAGTAAAGGGAATTGATGTGGTTGGCTAGATGATGTAGGTTCAAGCTCGAGTCTATCTCGGGTGCTACACTAGGAATTGTGCTTCTTAGCCTTAAGAGAATCAAACCAACTGGAGATGGCACCTCTGACGTTATTGAGTTATTGGGTCGGACCTCAGAAGAGGCTTCCTACGTATCCTTACGGAATCAGACCGTCGTAGTTCTTGATGGTGATTTGGACAATGCCTCTGTGAGAGGGCTTTTTGTGGTTGTAATGTGAGGCTGTGGTTTTGAGGGTTGAAAAAGGCTCGATGATCATGAAGTGAACCCACGGTGCGCAGTGTGCTTTTTAGACTTTGCTTTTTTTATTTGAATTGGGTTGACTTGTTTGCAATTGGATTTTGACATTGATTTCTTTTTGATGACTTTTGTAATCTTGCATTGAACTTGTTTTTCCTTTTTTCTTTTTGCACTTTTTATTTTCTCTTTTTTTTCTTTTGCACATGTCTTTTCTACGCACCGTTTGATCCAAAGGGTAGCAGATGTGGTGATGAAAAAAAATAGGCTGAATGATAGTGTTTATGGCTCAAAGGGTTGCAAGGGATTTGATTTGATGTGATGAAGGGAAGGAGGAAGAGGTTATTGTGGAGCTATGAAAGAAGGCTCTCTTGGAATGTCCATTTAATGTGTGAGGTCATGTTTTTATTTGATCCATTAAAATAGAAGCAAAATTATAATGGAGGCTGAGAGAAATATAAATTTTATTAATACAAAAATTTATTACATAGAGCTAATTGAGAATCTAAACCTATATGACATAGACCCGAAATGGAGAAAAGAAATGATACACAGTCTAGGGAAAGGGACTCTCCGACTCGACCCTAAAGCTAAGACCCTAACTGACTCATGCAAATCGAAGAAGATCATCCTCTATGTCCACTTCAATTCGTAGACTTTGCGAATGTGGTAAGGCCTCGATACTTGAGATGATCTTTGTATTCCGGCTGGAGGCCAGAAATGAAGGTCTTGACCATTCTTCTTCTAGTAGGAGCGGAGACTAGGTGGCAGCAACTCTCTCCATCTAGTCAGATAGGTAGTGAACCCCTCGTTCTTCCGCTTAAGGATTTCAAGCTCTCGGAAGGATGTTTGGGTCTGAATGTTACCTTGTATCTTGCCATGAATGGTGGATGATGTCTTCCCAAGTAGCTATTTCTTTTCAGGAAGTGAAAAGAACCACTTCTGACATATTGGTTCACAAGGAAAGGGAAAGACCATTGGAAAAGGGCGGAGTCAATCCCTTTAAGTGCCATGGTGGTCTTAAATCCTTGATATGGGAATCGAGGGTCATCAGTTGCTTGAACTTGGGTATGTCTTCGGCTGAGAAAATCCTTTGGCAGTTTGGTTGAAAGGTTGGGGGTCAAGGGAGGTTGGTCTTGGTAAAAGGTGGGTTCGATGGCTTTTGGATCGCCTTTTCAAACAGCTTGTCCAAGGAAGTGCTCGAGGTCACCCTTGATCTTAGCTTCAAGCTCTTGAACTTGCTCGACAAGCTTTTGGATCTTTTCTTGTTCGGAGGCCATTTTTGGTGTTAAGGCTAATGGGTAGTGAAGGTTGGAGGAAGTTAGGTTGATGGCTTAGGGCTCAAACTCTCGGTGCGAGCAAGGGCTATGGAGACGACTTCACCTGTTTAAAAAAAAAACCCTTAGTGAACTCCCTTGGTCATTATGAACATATGGATGCAGGTGCAAAATGCATGTCCTAATTCATGGTATCTTTCCTAGAATGAATGCATGAATGCAAGGTGCCCTTTCGTTTTTTTTTTTTTTGTTTTTTTTTGCTTTTTTTTTGTTTTTTTTTGAAAGGGCACCAAAGAATAGAATGTAGCACATGTCCTAAGTGGTTAGGGTATGCCTAGATGTGCTAAGGGTCGAGTCTAAGTTTGGCCAAGGTTCAATCCTATGAGTAGTCAAGGTCAAAGTTTTAGGTCAAAGTCTGTGCCTACTATGTCAAGTCAATAAGGTCAGAGTCTATGATCTATGTCGATCAGACTAGGGTAAAGTCATGTGGACTACGGTCGAAAGTTTGATGACAAAGTCCTAGTGAACTATGGTCACAGACTAAGGTAAAGGTACTAATTCACTATGGGCATGAAATGCATGATGTGAACTAAAAGATGACCATGGACTACATGAATGTGATTATGAACATGTGTTAAGGTCAAGAACTATACAATGGCTAGGGCCCATACAATGCAATAATATACAACACATGATGACGAAGTCAACTAGGTCAGTCAAAAAGGGTCCACGCCTAAGAGTAGAGCTGGTCCAATTTCACCACTTTCACGGTAAGTGATGTATGGCCGAGTTACCCCTTATGTCACGCATCCCGTAACACGTGCACACACGGCAATGGTGGATAGGACTTGCCTTAGCCATGCGATCCATTAACCACATGCAACCAAGGTAGTATCCCCCCTTAAGGTGGTCTCGAGCATAGAACATGCCCATATTGAGACCAAGGAGCCTAAGGCGTGACCCTATGCGGAGGGTCACATGCAAAATGCAAAAATCCAATAATCGTGATGATGTAATTACGAGACTTTTAAGTCTATCCACTTCACCTAACGGTGATTATCCCCAGTGAAGTCGCCAAATTGTAGGCCGTGGGCCGACCCCGCGGGGCGGGGCTTGCTTGGGCCTACATCGATGTGTGTTGTGTGTCGTGGGCTTGAGCCACGGAACCCGCACGTGAGTGCATTAGGGGAGTGTTGTCGAGTAAGGGGATCGCCACCGTGCCTATTAAGGTTAATCACGGACGCCCGAAACGTTGGTGCAAAATAATGGCCCCACGGTCCGATCCAGTAACCAGTTCGTGGGTTCGGGGACATGGTACGGATTGAATCTTTGACCCAATCCGCCCGCATGTAGCGGCCTCTACTCGGTCTCATTGTAATTCCATTAAACACGATTATTGGATGCACAACATCTTAGCAATTTTGAAACCTTATTTGCGTTCTAATCCTAAAGGTTACTACAACAATGGGTTTCTATTATGCACAAACAACTACCTAGCCTATAAATTGTGATCACTTGATATTAGTCAAATGAAAAAGGTGCCTAAAAGCCGGTTATCCATGATTAATCTAACTTTAAAGTGATTAACATAATTTCCAGTCTTATTTAAAAATAAATACAAGTGATGCAAGATATAATATAAACAAAACGAAATGAATATATACAATATGCAAAATAATATGTGATATGTACATACGCGCCATCCCTACCTTGAGACTGCAAACAAAATAAGAGTTAGTTCTTAATAAAAAGTGAAATGTTCGCCRWGGGTCGCTATGCAAGATGACAAGAAAATGTTAGCAATGACAAGCAGCAATAATAGTGAAAATGAAAGCCATTGAAAACAGTAAAGAATGATGAAACTCCTACATATTTACAAGAAGCAAATAACGAGCGAGTTTCTACATCTTTTTAATCGAATTAGAACTCGTAATAGTTATTAATCAAATTATAAGATAACGAAATGAGTGTTTTAAGTTGAGTAGTCTCAGAGGTATACCTCAATATCGCTCTTCGAAGTGACCCGAAAGGCAGCAAGAACTCGTGATTGTATGAGTAAGGAGTGAGAGTGAGTGTAGGCAGAATGTATATGCTTGTGAACGTGTGAAAGTCCTGTCGAAAGTGAAGCAAAGGCATGTATTTATAGGCACGTATGAGGAACTGAGCGTATATACGCTGAAAAGGGGAGCGTATATACGCTTCTTGACCGTATATATTCTCGATTATTCGCGCGAATCTTCTTGCGATTCCGGGTGATGTTCGTTGAATGTGGACGCCCTCTTCCCCAAGAAATCGATTCCAGAACATTCCCGTATTTCTACGGTATTTTTTGTGTATTTTCTTCATTTTTTGTATTTTTTGCATATTTTGATTTTTTTTAAATATTGTAAAAATCATAGAAAATTGTAGAAAAATCAAAAAAATAATCTAAACACACTGGTGAACTCAAAAAAATGAGAAGAATGCAATGAAAAATGAAAATCATGAAAATCACCAATATAAATTATTTTAAAAATTCCTAAAGTTAAAAAGAAAATTCTAAAAATTAATATAAATAAAAGAAAATACTTTTTGCCTTTTATTTGACCTTTGCTTCATGGTTCCGAGTATTACTTCACATATTTCAAGCTTTTTCACAAGTTCGGCTGCGTCTTTTCAGAGTCAAATCGATCGCGACACGTGGTATGTTTCATCATCGATTACTCATTTGGGGAGACACATTTAGGTGTCTACGGTGTTTAATTTTTATTGGAGGCTCGTGCTTGGTTGATAGTTGGGGTGGTATAGTGTTTCGCCTTTGGTACCTTAGCTTGAGTATTGTCATCGTTTATATGTATAATGCAAGGCAAGGTTAGTTGTATTATTCACTCATCAATCAAAAAAAAAAGGAAAAAAAAATTCCAAAAATAAGTTTTATTTTATAGTTTATTAGTCAAATAATGCCTTTGCACTTGTGTTTTTTGTTGTATAAAAGATGATGATGCGATGTAGTTGTGATTCTTGGAGTTGGACGGTTTGGTTATTTGATTGGGAATTGCTTGGAGTTTCTTAAGCCTTATCACTTTAGCTTATTCATGTTATTATGTATGCTCCTGAGTAGACTTTTAGCTTCACATGTTCCCAAAATTATCCTATCCCAACCTTAGCCCCATTACAAATAGTTAAAAGTCCTCACTTAATAAACATGTGCCTTTGTTCTTGTAGATTGAGTACCTTACCAGGTTGTTGAGTTGTGCAATTAATTTCGAGTCGACTTGTAAGGTTGAGTGCTATTGATAACCCTTTCAAACAAACAAATGGGAAGGTTGGGTTGAGATGGAGGGTGCCTTTAGATTTTTAAGCTAACAACAAAGTTGATTCATGTGCACATTTTATGCACATCGTGGGTGGTGAGCGAATGGGTTCATTTTTACCCACACAACAATAGAGAGGAGTGTCACTAGTGAGTAAGTTTCTTCCTTTATTCCTATTCACTTCTATAACTTGATGCTAGTTGTGTTTTTTGACGATTCATGTTCTGGATAGGCATTGAACTACTTGGAATCTTTGGTTGAGGGATTGGGCACGAGCATGGTTGCGATGTTGTTTTTATGGGGTGAGACATGTTTAGATTGAGAGTCTAGATTAGCTTGCTTAGGACAAGCAAGAGTTTGGCTTAGGGGAGTTTGATGTATTGTATTTATATATGGGTTTTTCCCATTTTCTTGTATATTGAATGGTTTTGGCCTTCTTAAGGCCCTCTTGCTACTAATGTTGTTTGTTTAGTGTTTGAGAAGTTTTAGGTTGCTTCTATTGATTGGAGTGATTTCAGGACTTATTTGCAAGCACTACGGAGTTTCAGTAGAAGTGGCAAGGAGCTAAATTGGAGCGACACAAAGAAGTTGATACATGCTCACTCTTTCGATCAATAAGTTATGTTTCGTTCGTCGGATTGGTGCGATTCTAGCTGCATTGGAAACTAGACTCCGAGAGCTTCAATTTGATAGGTCACATGCAAGATTTTGGACAAACGAAGCTGAGATATGGCCTCTAGAAGACGGGATGTATCCGATCGGATCGAGCTCGATTTCTCATTTAGGTCGACTTTTATATTGGCTTTTAATGAAGGGCAGGACTTAATTTAGCAAGCTTAGTTTAATTTAAAAATTTTTTTATGTTTAAGAAGATTCAAATCCTAATTCTTTTATTCTATCATTAATTTGAGAGTAGAAAACCACAATTACGGATTATTGTGAAGAACCCTAACTTGAGCTTTTCAATAGAATTCATTCAATCATTCATCATTGCAATTATTGTTTGGTAATTATTTCCTTCTTTAATTTGTTTTCTCATTGCTTTTTATTGTTATGCTTTGATTATTTCTTTAATTGTTCTAGGTTTTTATTATTGCTTTTAATTGTTTTATACTTTGATTATGTCTTTCCCAATCGCAATCATCATGTTTAATTCAATTATGACGAGTAGTCTAATTTCTAGAGCGATTGGGGATCTATAGCATTATGATTGACTTATATTGGTTTGATTCAATTCATGGCTTGGCTTTTAATCAAATTCCTATTAGATTGTTATCATGTTAATCATTTCGTAGGCCGACTTAATTGCTTAATCTGATTCGTCACAATCTCTAGATCTAGCGTTCAGAGACTTAGAACAAGATCAACATCAATAGGTAGAATGAGACTTTCCTAGGTCGAGAGATACGGTTCGGAGTAGTTCTATGGTTCAATTGATTCGAGAGAGCTTTGATCCTGTTTGATTATGCCATGTTATGAATTGTTGATGCCAATTTACTGTTAATTACTGCTATAGTGAACCATAGCTCTAGATTCTTTAATTATATAGCTTAATCCCTTTTGATAATCGTAGTCATTAGTTCTAGTTGATCACAATCACAAATCAATTCATCTCTTGCTAGTTTAGATGCTTTTATTCAATTAGTCAGTAGTAGTTGTTTCCTTGTGGATACGATCCTGTTACCACTAGCTACAGGTTAGTTCTAATAGGTATTTTTGATAGGTACGCGACAAGCCTGTCAATGAATCTCCTATTATAGACAAGGGCCGAAATCGGTCAAAAAGAGGGAGGTCTTGGGCGTAATTACGCCCAGTTTTGCGCCAAATGTTGGGCGTAATTGCGCTAGCACCTACTAGATTTTGGCTGAATTGATTGCCTCGAATAGCGAAATCATGATGAAATAAAATCAAGATAAAATCGTATAAAATATATGCGTGATTTTATACGACTGCGGTTCATTTTATTGCGATTTTCGGGATATTTAGTTGATTCACCTTGCCTCGAATAGTGAGATCGTAATGAAATAAAATTGAGATATAATCATATAAAATGTATGCGTGATTTTATATGATTGCAGCTGATTTTATTGTGATGCTCCGGATATTTGGCTTCCTCAGGAAGCTTGTCTCGAGGCAAAATATCCCGGGATGACCCGCTTTGTTCGTTTTTGTGTTTTTGCTCAAGAAATTGTAAATATTAAACCATAAATTGAAAATATGGAAAAAATTATTTGAAAATTAAAACTTATTTTTTTTAGGTGCTAAATACTTGGAAGAGGCGTTCGGTGTAAGGGAATTTGCCTTTTTTAAGGCCTGTCAGGGTCATAGCTCTCTCGATTTAACTTGTATATTGCGAGAGGTGTCTTATCATTAGTCGTTTTGGCCTAGGGACAAATGTAGGTATCTACAGTTGTACTAACATAGTGTGCAAAACCTCTTGAAATATAGCAATATTATCTGTAATTCGTCGCCCTGGCACATAGCTTACCTGAGCTAGAGATGAGCTTGGGCAAGACCTGTTTAAGCCTATTGACAACCATCTTCGTGATAAGTTTGTATGCGACATTAGACAATTATTGGCCGAAATTGCTTTGCGGTTTCTGGATGATCATTCAAATCCTTCATGAAATTGCAGCCAGTGAGCACAACTTCAACTAATTTAATCTCATTATGCGAAACCAAATCCCAATTCTTTTGAAACAATAAAGCTTGGTAACCATCTGATGTAGGTGATTAGATTAATCAACCTGATTTGCACAGTTCTTGGCAATGTAACAGTAATCGTACAAGCAAGAAATTAGAAAGAGAAACTAGAGAGAGAGAGAGAGAGAGAGAGAGAGAGAGAGAGAATTCTGAGATGAGAAGAAGAATTGATGTGTTTATTATTCATGAATGAAACATCCAGGTTACAATTATGCTTTTATACAGATAATGCCACCAATAACAAGCTAGAACAGAAATAACAAATTGTAACCGAATTTCCCGCCAAAAAACATTAACTAGTAATCTGCTCAACTAACTTTGCTTAATGTGTTAATTGAGCTATATAACAAAGTAACTGCATCATTCTTCCCCCCTTAAGAAATAGACTTGTCCTCAAGGCAGAATTAAACCACAAATGAAGGAAATTGAAGCTCAAAGTCCACAGCAGAAACCCAAGTAGCATCGACTTCAGCTTGCCCCTCCCAGTGAACCAAGTATTGCACAACTGCTTGATTCTGTTGCTGAACCGTTCTGGTAGCTAAGATAGCCATAGGTAGAATAGGAGTGGAGGCATCCTTGCCATGCAACCAAGCAGGAATGTGAGATGCAATTGGCAGAATACCATGAAACCTTTTAAGCTGTGAAACATGAAAAACATTGTGTATCTTGCTTCCCTTAGGTAACTCCAACCTGTATGCTACTTTTCCAATCACCTCAGACACCTGGAAAGGACCATARAATTTAGGTGCAAGCTTCTGRGATTTTCTTGATTGCACTGAAAAYTGCCTGTATGGTTGTAATTTCAACCAAACCCATTCACCAACCARAAAACTTCTTTYTGTCCTATGCTTATCAGCTTGTTGCTTCATTCTATTTTGTGCCCTTGTGAGGAAAAATTTGAGCTTGCTTATAAGCTGCTCCCTTCTTTGCATGCTCCTATCTACCTCATCCACCACAGACTCACCTGACAAATAGGGTAAATGTAGAGGTGGAGGCTGTCCATAGACCACCTCATAAGGTGTTGTCTGAATTGCAGAATGGAAGTTGGTATTGTACCACCATTCTGCAAGAGGCAACCAWGCACTCCATCTYTTAGGTTCATCACCACACATACACCTAAGATAAGCTTCCAAGCAYCTGTTGACTACTTCAGTYTGGCCATCARTTTCAGGGTGATATGAGGAAGAAAGAAGGAATTCTGTACCATGAAGGCTGAATAGACCCTGCCAGAACTGGCTAAGGAACAAAGAGTCCCTATCACTTACAATACTTCTAGGCCAGYCATGAAGTTTGAAGACATTATCAAGGTAAACCTGAGCCACCTGCAAAGCTGTATAAGGGTGAGCTAAGGGCATAAAATGAGCTGCCTTGCTCAGCCTATCCACCACCACAAATATCACCTCATAGCTCCCAGATTTAGGAAGGCCAGTTATGAAATCCATGGAAATGTCCAACCAGACACCTTCAGGAATAGGCAAAGGCTGCAACATTCCAGGTTTGGCTATTGATTCATGCTTTGCAGCCTGACAGACTTGGCATTGTCTAACAAAGATTCTGACATCCTTAGTTAAACCTCTCCAAACAAAGAAGGACTTCACCCTTTTCTTGGTTCCATCCCTACCTGAATGCCCCCCTTCTGGTCCAGAATGAAACCATTTAATAATTTTGGCCCTCAGGTTCATATCTGGACCTACCACAACCTTGCCTTCTTTTCTCAACAAATTGCCTTGTAAGGTATACTTTCCCACATTTGATTGAGTTTTCAATTGTTGAAGTAAAGCCACCAACCCATCATCCAAAACATAGCTGGCTTGAATCAAGGCTTCAAGATTAGAAGAAACCACAGTTAATGCTAAACATAACAATTCAGCCCCTTGAACCCTTTAAAGAGCATCAGCCACAACATTTTCCTTGCCCTTCTTGTATACTACTTCATAATCAAATCCCATCAACTTTGATAACCAAAATTGCTGGAATGGTGTGGAAATTTTCTGCTGCAACAACCATTTCAAACTCTTCTGATCAGTCCTCACAATGAAGTGACTCCCAATCAAATATTGTTCCCACTTTTGTGTAGCAAATACAATAGCTAATAATTCTTTTTCATAAGCTGACAGTTTAATCCATCTAGGACCCAGGGATTTACTAATGAAAGCCAAGGGATGATTATCCTGAAGTAACACAGCCCCAATACCACCTTTTGAAGCATCAGTTTCCACCTCAAACACCTTAGAAAAATCTGGAACTTTCAATACAGGTGCTGATGTCAAAGCTGCTTTGAGTGCTTGAAAGCTTCCTTGAGCTGCTTCTGACCAATGAAATGCCCCTTTCTTGAGTAAGTCTGTTAAGGGCTTGCTGATTATTGAAAAATCCTTGATAAACTTCCTGTAATACCCAGCTAAGCCAAGGAATCCCCTGAGATCCTTAACTGTAGTAGGCACAGGCCAACTCTCCACTGCAGCCACCTTTGARGGATCAGTTTCWATGCCTTGAGCAGAAATCAAATGCCCTAGGTATTCCACCTTAGCTTGRACAAAGGCACACTTACTTAGCTTAGCAAACATCTTATTTTCCCTCATAAGCTCAAAAACTTGAGCCAAATGCCCCCAATGCTCATCTATAGAACTGCTATACACCAATATATCATCAAAGAACACCAAAACACATTTCCTGAGCAGAGGCCTAAATACCTTGTGCATCCAATTCTGAAAGGAAGCTGGAGCATTAGACAACCCAAAGGGCATTACTAAGAACTCWAAATGCCCAAAATGAGTCTTAAAAGCAGTTTTGAACACATCYTCCTTATGCATCCTCAATTGATGATAGCCAGACCTCAAATCCAGCTTAGTAAACACAACAGCCCCTGCTAATTCATCAATAAGTTCATCTATGATGGGAATAGGGAACTTATTTTTGATGGTTTTCTTGTTGAGCTCCCTATAGTCCACACATAGCCTCCATGATCCATCCTTTTTACCCACYAACACCACAGGAGAGGCAAATGGGCTAGAACTGTCTTGAATCACTCCCCTTTCCAACAAATCACCAACYAGCTGTTCAATGATATCCCTTTGCTTCAAAGGATATCTATAAGGTCTGATATTCACAGGTCCAGCTCCCTCCTCCAAAGGAATCTTATGATCAAATATTCCCCTACTAGGAGGTAACTCCTTTGGTTCTGCAAAGATGTCATTATATTGTTGTTGAAGTTGCTGTAATTCTGGCCAAAAGATAACAGGATCACTATCTTGCTGCTGCAAATGGTCACAGCTATCCTGTATTGACATATCCCTGACTTGCATTAAACATAACTGAACAGCCTGCTCAAACAACTTAGCTGATGGAGCTCCTTCTATAATCTGAACCTTCTTTGGATGAATCCCATTTAATGTGATAAGAATACCCTTGCWTTGAAACTCCATAGATAACTTCTTGAAGTCCCAATTGATTGATCCCAGAGTAGTTAACCACTGTACTCCCAAAACCATATCACAGCCTCCCAAATCAATTAATAGAACATCAGTCACAAACCTATATCCTTGCATAACCCATTCAAATYCCTTACAAACATGCATGCAGGRTARKGARTTTCCATCTGCCACAGTAACAGATTGCAAGGGAATAGAGTCCATKACACACCCCAACCTTTTTGCCAAAGACAAATCTAGGAAGTTATGAGTACTTCCAGAGTCAATTAATATGTGAAATTCCTTGTCATGAGCTACCCCCTTCACCCTCATTGTGTGGAAATTTTGGTTTCCAGTGAGAGCATTTACTGACAAAAAGGGTTCYRCATCCTCCTCAMACTTCAGATCCTCCTCCTTACTGTCCTCCACTTCTTCCATGGCAGGAACTTCAACTGTGAAAAGCTGAGGTTCTTTGAAAGGACATTTATGATTCCTATCATAGGGTTTATCACACAAGAAACATAATCCCTTAGCAATCTTTTCCTGTCTGATATCCCAGGGAATATAGTTATTRGATTTAGGGTTTCTKTGAGRAAATCTTTGAGTTTGAAGCTGTGGTTGAGGYTTAATTTGTGGAGTTGGCAATAATGGGGGTTTGCTATTGTTGCTTAATGCAGRAATGATAGCATTAGAATAGGGTACAGGTTGAGAAGATTTTTGAGTATGAGATGATATAGCAAGAGGTTTTGGTTGAGTAGGAAGGACATGAATCAAAGATTCCTCCTGCAGCCTTGCAAACTCAATGGCAGCAGCAATAGAATTGGGTTTAAATGCCTTAACAAATGGCTTAAYTGCTGGTTTCAGACCCCCAATAAAAGATTCAAGTAAATAAGAATCAGGCAGGAAATGATCAAGTTGCATCATAATAGACCTCAAGTTTTCAAATGAATCAATGTATTCTTCAATGGATCCAATCTGTTGAAGTCTATTAAACTTTTCCACCACATTGCTACTGCTATCATCTCTAAACCTAGCAGTCAAATCWACCACAAAATCATTCCAGTCAAGAACTACTTGTCTCCTAACAGATAAGTAACTCATAACCCAACTTTCAGCTTTTCCCACCATGTGTAAAGCAGCTAAGTCCACCTTTTGCTCATCAGGAATTTTACATAAAACAAAGTACTTAGAACACTTCTTAACCCAAATTCGAGGCAAAGAACCATCAAACTTTGGAAATTCCAGTTTAGGATTCATACCAAATAGCTTCTTTCCATTGTCTGCATCAGAAGAAGAAGAAGGTGTGCTAGGAGCAGCTTCCTCAGGTGCATCCCTTCTGATTGGTCTATAAGACTGCAGCAATCCAATAAGGCTGATTCAACAAAGGATACCAATTCATCATCAGTTGGTTAGTTTTCTGTAAATTTTGTTTTTGTTCATTTGCTTGTTTTTTGTTGTCATTTAACTTAGTTGTTGATTTTAGAGTTCATCATCAATTGTTCATTTGTATTTTTTTTTTCAATGTTGTTTGTTTGTTCTTCATTTATTGTATTGATTCTTGTTTGTTCTTAATTTCCTGTTATATTGTTCATTTCTTTGCTTAGGTTTTGTGAATTTGTGTTTACTGTTTTTGTTATTTAGGTTAAATGTTTGTGTTTTCAATTTGTAATTACTTATTGTTTATGTTTTTTTGTTACGTTTTGTTTATTTGATTGTTTCGATCCTCTTGTTTGTAATGTTTATTTGTTGTTATTACTTTTTTGGAATTCGTATATACCTTTTTGTACTTTATACTTACTTTTTCAACTCGAATTGTTTTTGACTTATTTTCCATTGTATGTTGTTGTGTTTGATTGTTATTTGAACAAGTAATTTTATATTGTAAATGATTTGAACAAGTGTAGATTCGAACACTAGTAATCACTTAAAATTAATCATAGAATACAGAAAAAGTAAGTGTAGATTGTTAAAAAGTACTCATTAAAAAACAAAAGGTAAGTGTTCATATTAAACACTTATAGTTTGTCAGAGTATAGTAAGTGATTACTAAAGTAAGCAAAAGTAATCATAACACTTATTTTCAGATTAGTTAGTGTAGATTTTAACAATAGTAATCACTTATTGTAAGGATACTAATCACAAACTAAACAAAAAGTAAGTCTAAATTGTTAAAAAGTAATCATTAAAAAGCAAAAGGTAAGTGTTCATATTCATTTACAGAATANGATACTAATCACAAACTATACTAAAAGTAAGTCTAGATTGTTAAAAAGTAATCATTAAAAAGCAAAAGGTAAGTGTACATTTTAAGAATAGTAATCACTTATTTTAAGATTAGTATTCACAGAGTAAAGAAAAAGTATGTTTAGATTATCAAAAAGTAATCATTAAGAAGCAAAAGGTAAGTGTAGATTGCAARTTTTTTGTTTTAGTTGTCGGTAATCATTAGCCCTAATTCTATTTTAGTTGTTGAGTGTGTTGTTTTTATATTTTAGAGTGGTTGATTTTTATCTTTATTTGTTATTTGTCTGTTATTGTTTGTTTTCAATTGTTGTTTATTTTTTATTTTTGTACTTTGTTGTTCATTTTTTGGTGTTTGTGTATGTTTTTTTGTAATGTATATGATATTCATGTTGGTTCAYGATCAGTTGATCATGCCTCTGATTCTGGGATACCTGAGAGAACTGACTTTGGTGTTGGTGTTGATCTTGCTAGTGGTAGTTTAGGTGTTGGTGGTGAAGACAATACCTATACTTCTGGTAACGAGTCTGATAAAATTGCAAAATCTGCTAAGGGAAAAGTTGTGGTTGTTGATAGTGATGTTGAGGAGTTTGTTGCTGATGATAGTGTTCTGCCTCTTGCTTCTAGTTTTTGTGTTGAAGATTTCATAAAGTTCAATAAGAAGCGTATAAGTGAGGAAATATTTCGACATGTGCGACGTAGGTGGGTAAATTAAATAAGCTTAAAAAGATTCAAGTTGATGTTACCGAGGAGGATTTTTTAACTGATTATGATGAAGATGATTCTTCTGAAGTACCTTTGACAAAAAAAGGGAAAAGTGAAAAGGAGCCCTAAAGTTGCAAAGGGAAGGAAAAGTAAATCACAGAATGTTGCTGATGATGAGAACATTGATGAAACTAAATTTGATCTTGATAAAGAGTTTATTCTAGGACTTTGGTACTATATTCTCAGCAATTAGATGTCAAGGATGTTGTGACGTCGCAAAGTGATGCTAATGTGGATGATGGTTTGAAGGATTGAAAGAAACAGAAACTGGTTAAACATTCTTCTAGGGTTAAGAAGTTATCAAAGTCTGAAGGTGACTCTATTGCAATGTGAGTATAATTTTAATACTTACTTTTCTTCATTGTTTATATTTTTTTGTTTGTTTGTTATGTGCATTATACTTATTTTTGTTGTGATCCAATGAGTTATACAAAAAGTAAGCATGGAATATTGAAAAAGTAAAGACAGAACATTTGTCTTACTTTTGTTCATATTTATACTTACTGTTCTTCATTTTTTATAATCTCTGTTTATTTCTTATGTGCATTACCTTTTTTATTATTTATACTTACTTTTTGTTATTTTTGAATGAGTTTTTCAAAAAGTTTATATATAGAATATGCAAAAAGTAAACATATTTTTTCTTTTGTACTTACTTTTTCAATATTGCTTTTTTTGGTTATCTGACTCTTATGTTTTGTTAGGCGAACATCTACAGACATTGCTGCAAGTTCATTTGATGTTTCTTCAAAGGGAACAAGAAAGAGGAAGAGGGTGTCATTGCCTTTGAAGACTAAAAAATTTGAGACAAAGTGTCAGCCACATTCTATGTTGACTGTTCTTCAAGGCCTTTCTGATCAACAAAAGGCAGATGTTCATGATATTGGGTTTTAAGCATTATTTCATATACAGTTAGAAGGGCTTCCAAGGGATATTCTTCTAACTTTGTGTCAGGAGTTTTATGCGGAAGGTCGGATGTTGATGATAGGTAATCATAGTTGTCAACTTTATGTTGTTGATGTTTATGATGTCTTTAGTATTCCATATGGAGATTCGGTAGTACCGATGTCTTGTTATGGGCAGAATCTATAGTTAAAAGAATTCTGGAGGAATACTTATGGAGATGAGCTTACTCATATTGCTTCCTCTATTAAACATGCCAATAGGAAATTGGGTGATGATAGGTTTAAGAAGTTGTTCTTGATCTATGTCATGTGTACTTTGTTTACGCCTACATCGAATTGGAGAATTGATCCTAAGTTGGTTGTGGTTTTGGAAGATGTGGAGCATTATAAGGATTATGATTGGTGTAGTTATGTGTTGGATTTTTTAGGGATGAAGTTGTTAGAATTTAAGGAAGATAAAAAATATATGCCCGATTGTGTCTTGCTGCTTCAAATTTGTTATTTTCATAGGCATATGTTTAGAGGTTTTAAGAGCCCTAGAACATTGCCGTTAATTAGACATTGCACAACCCAAAAAAATGAAAGATATAATTAAAGCGAAAGGCGATGCGTATGGTAATTGATTGGTCGATAATTCTTATCCAATTACTCCCAAAAAGGATGAGGAAGGTGTTGTAAATGATCAGATGAGGATTGAAGGAGCAGGGCATGTTGAAATAAATGTTGGAAATCTTTGTGACATAGAAGGGAATTTTGAAGTAGAAGTTGAGCATGATGTAGAAGGTGTTGATAATGATCATGCTAGGATTAAGGCAGTAGAGCATGTTAAAACTGAAGCTACAAATGCTTCTACCAAAGCAGGGCATGTTGAAATTGAAGCTGCAAGTGCTTTTGCCACAGCAGGGAATGTTGAAATTGAAGCTACCAATGCTTCTGCACAACAGGTGCTCTTCAAATAGATTCTGCTAATGCTAAACCTGAAGATCCTGTTAAACCTAATGAAGCTGTTGCGATTGTCAGTTCTGAAGAACCTATGATTCAATGCTGTAGATACCTACATTTGTCCCTCGAAAAAGGCCAATGATAAAACTATACCATAATGCAATTGGCTTAATTCTAAAGAACAACTGCCTTAAACAATGCTCTAGAATCTCGATTTGCAAAGCCGAAGCACCTTTTCTTGCCCAAAGCACCTTTTCTTGCCCAAAGCACCCTTAAAAATAAGTTTTAATTTCAAAATGATTTTAACTAATTTTTAGACATTTTTCTTCAATTTTTCAGATTTTTTKGAATTTTTCTAAGCAATTTTTGCAATTTTTGCAATTTTCGGGATTTTCAACAATTTAATTAATTCTGCGATAATTAATTAAATTATGAAAACAATTCCAAAATTCACGAAATTTTGACACAATGCATTTTTTATTACAAGGAATGTTTTTCATATTTTTACATAAATTTTCAAGTTGTGTAAAAATAGTTATGAGTTTCCTAAGAAAAAACATGCACCTGAGCAAAACGGCTCATTTCGGGAGCTTCGCGGCTACACTCGAGCGTGGGGCTCACAAGAATATCTCCCCAAATTAATCAATGATTTTGTGTTAAAATTTCGCGATCAAATAAAATCAAATAATATTTTATTTCGATTTTATATTATACGCAATCTTCAAAAAGGGCAAGGGAAATCAGCTAAAAAATGGCAAGATATTGGGCGCAATTGTGCCCAGTTTTGGGCGTAATTGCACCCAATTTCTTGCCTTTTTTGGCTTTGGCCTATAAATTTTGGCCGACCCCCTCTCATTTGCAACTTTGGACGATAAAAGCTCGGTTATTCTCTCTCTCTCTCTCTCGTCCATACTCTCTCCCTCTCTTCCAAAAACACTCAAAGAAACTCTTTCAAATTCAATACACACTCAAAAATATATTCAATACACATTCAAATCAAGAGATCAGGGCATTCAAAGCAATCGTTCGAGGATTGTTCGACCACACATTGTTGRTATAACCTATGAGGCCACAAAACTCATAGAAGCTCTCTCCTTCTCTTCTCTTTAATTATTCTTTGATTTCGCTTGTTTTTATCACTTTGAATCATGTAACTTTGAATAATCAACTATTTGACATCAATTTAAATGTAAATAAACTTTGATTTCTTTGTTTTCAATTCGATTTCAATATTATTGTCAATACTAACTTTTTCTTTGATTTTCTCATGTAAATAGCACTTTGCGAGGCGATTTCGATTTCAAATCTAACTATTGTTTTTGCTTTTTGACTTATCTTGGATAGCGATTCGAGATAAGTCATTTTCTCCTCCCTTCATGTATATTCTAAGTCTTATTCTTGTACATACTTTCTCCATCACCATTAATTTTGCTAATTAAAGACCTATTAATTGATTATCACGCCTAATATGATAACTATGGACAAACGGTTTAGGATCCTTGAATCTTTACCTAATTCAATGCGACAACAATTAATAGTCTTACATGCATTAATCCCACACGCCTAGCAACAACTAAGGATTGATACGGACATATATGTTGTTCGATATTACGATTGGTGACTTTGCAATGAGACCTAGTAGAGGCCGCTAGATGGGGGGGTTTTGTGCACTACTTCGCCCTTACCCTCGTTCCCTAATCCAGATTTGGTGCACGACCTAACATGGAGTCTTTTGCCTTGCATGCACTATGCTGGCAAGGCTTAAAACGGGTTCCGCAGCTTCCCGAAAGAAGTACGGTGGCGACTTCCTCTATTCGATTTTGAGTTTCTACAACCCTCAATGCCAAGCATATTCACACTATGCAAAATAGCAAGAATTCAATTCTTTGTAATACGGTGTCTCGACCGAGACTAGACCCCACACGGCAGAGGGACTAGACCCAGTCCGGCCCGGTGACACCCTACGCCCATACAAATGCAATGCTGAATAAGCTCCTGTTTGTAAATTTAATGATGCTGTTGAGCATTCTGAACCAGAATCACATGTTGGAGGTCCTGTTAAAAGTGGTGTTGTTGGTGATCGTTGAGTTACTTTGGTTCTACCTGTTGATTTACTTAGTGATGAAGAAATTGCTAAGATTGCAAAGGATGTAAGTGTTTAATATGACAATTGTTGCTTTAGTTCTTTAGTTGCTTTTGTTTAATATGTTTTTAATTTTTGAAATTTGCATCGTCTCGTTTATATTTAGTATTTTTTTGTTTTCTTTTTAGTGTGTGCTTAGCTTTTCGCCTTTTTCTACTTACTTTTTGATAGATTGTATGTACTTTTTAAGTTCTTGGCTTACCTTTTCATTATTGGTATTACTCTTTCATTATTGGCTTACCTTTTCATTATTTCTTTTTGAGTTCAAATATTGGTATTAGTCTTTTATTGTTGGCTTACCTTTTTTCCTTTTTCTACTTACTTTTTGAAAGATTGTATGTACTTTTGTAAGTTATTGCCATTTTTTCTGTCATGTATCTTTTTCAAGATTGTATATAATTGTTTTTATGTCTGTACTTACCTTTTTCATTTTATAACTACTTTTTGAAATATTGTATTTACTTTTTCAAGTTATGGCCATTTTCTTCTGTCATTTAATTTTTCCAAAATTGTATGTACTTTTTTGTATGTTTGTACTAACCTTTTCTTTTTTTTTATGATTACTTTTTCAAGATGTATCTAGATTTTTGTATCTTTGTACCTTTTCATTATTGGCATACATTTTTTTGATTACCTTTTCAAATATTATTATTATTAACCTTTCATTAATGGTTTACCTTTTCTATGTTTAATTTTCCATTATTGGCTTATGATGAGGATCCATTGGCTATTCTGGAAAATTATCCTATTGATTTGGAGATAAACAATAATATTCAGGATAATTGCTTTCAAATGGTTACATATTTGGAAAGGAATCTCGACTTGGAAGATAATCTGGAAAAACAGCTCGGTTGTAATGGTTAGATTCTGTCTCTTATACACATCTAGATGTGTATAAGAGACAGATGTTAGTTAGGATATTTGTGGATAAGATTCATATCTTTCATAAATATCTTAATTAGTTTTTAGTTACTAGCTTGTATTATAAATAGGGCCGAAATTCTTCAATAAAATTCAGATTATTTGAGTTTAAAAATCCTTCTTTGTTTATTCAGAGAAAACCTTGTGAGTTTTGTGGTTTGGTTCCGGAAATTCACTTGATTAGCTACTAGGTCGGTTGTCTCTTTTAGGGGCTGGTTCCACTTGGTGAGTTAAGATCCTTCGAGTCTTTTTCAAGATTTGAAGTTATTTTTATTGTTCAAACACTATCACACTCGTTTTTGCTCGTTTCTTGGATTTTCTTGGAATTCTTCCTTTAAAATCCACATCAGCTTACCTATTCCCTTATTTGTGATTACCTTTTCAAATATTGTTATTACTTTTTTATTATTGGCTTTATTTTTTTGGTTTGTTTTTATTTTTCATTGTTGGTTTACATTTTAAATATGTTTATATTTTTTAGGATGCTGAGAAACAATACATATACATGAAAAGGAATATGAAGTTGTTTTCTTATTTGTTGGAGAGGAATGTTGATCTGATGCAATGAAGGAATCATTGAATGTTTCTTCAAAGAAGGAAGGTGAAGTAAGCAAGGAGATCAAATCAGCTTCATTATCTCAGATTAGTCATTTTCCGTCATCTTTGTCTTTCTGGAATGATATTAATGAGTTGACTAGGAGGGTGTCAAGAATTCAAGAGGATTTTCCTTCTTTTACACTCTTTCGTTCCAATGATCCGAACTTTCATACTCCTCCCGATCCTTATTTTGAAAATATTTTCAAAGATATTTCATCGCAAGATGTTACATTTTGTGGTTTGAGGAATGAGAGTTCAGAATATGATGTTAAAGGAAATAACGAAGATGCACCTTTTGCTGAAGATTTGAAAAGCATGGAAGTTGATGCAAATCAAGTTATGCAAGTCAATGTCAGTGGCTTATGTAGTCAACATGATGCTGTGATGTAGTCAGATTCATATTTATTGTCAAGTCCTGATCGTCGTAAAGTGGAGAATGCTTCTGAGTCTAGCCTTCTTGTTGATTCTAGGTATGGAAATGATGTTATTCATCTTGATGCTATATTTGATCATTCTGTTGCTGCTGGTCTTATTGCTTTATCATCTTTTGACTGTCAACCTACTGTCTTTTCTGATAATCAGTCCTCTGAATATACTGTTGAGTATTCGACATATCCAATTGATCAAGGATCTGATGAAGTGGATCTAGTTGACCAAGGATCCAGTCTGCTTGAGTTTGATTCTGTTCCTACTGTGGGAGAGGGAAAGTATGATTTTGTTCCTATTGTGGGAGAGGGAAAGTCTGATTCTGCTCCTAATTTGGAAATAAATAAAGAAGAATCAGAGTTTGTTTGCCAAACTATGGGTGAGACTAAATTTATTACAGATTTAAGTTGCGCAGACTCCTACAGTTATACTTGGACCTAATTTTAAGGAGAAAAGGACTCGGAAAATATCACAAAAAGTTTCTTGTGCTAGTGGGATGATTGTAGAAGATAAAATCAAGGTTGTTATTAAGCCTCTGATTGATTTAGCAGAGAACGGGTATGATGAATTTGAGGACTCATTTTTCGAGTCTTTTCTGGCGTGTAATATTAATTGCAAACAATTTCAAGGGAACACAGAACCCTTAGTATCATGGTTATTGAGGACTAACTCCAAACGCATGTCTGTGATGAGATCATATCGACTAAAAGTTGCTGACTATTGTTTGTTGGATGATATTGATTATSCTAAAACGTGAGTATAACATTTATTAAGTTTATATAAATATTATTTAATGTTTGTTTATTTTATATATTGATGATTTTATAAGTATGTATTCATATATACTTTTGAAATGTTATAATAGAAATGTACTTACTATTTAATAAGTTTGTCTTACCTTTTCTTTTAAAAAGTTTGTTACTTACTTTTTCGAATTATGTGTTGTTTTTATTTAATATATATTGTTTTATAAGTATGTATACATATATATTTGTAGTGTTACCATAGAAGTGTACTTACTATTTAATAAGTTTGTCTTACCTTTTATGTTAAAGTCATTCTTACTTACCTTTTTTGATAATGTGTTGTTTTTTGGTTGCTCTTTTCAGAGAACAATTGGCTGATTTTGGAAATTATTATGTTATTACTCGAGAAGCCATGTTAAGTTTGGAAAAAGGTCAAATGACAATGGCATTGGTTGTTGATTGCTTCATGAAGTTGTTGAATTATTATGAGAATGACAACCAAGATGTGAATATGTTTCCTTTATTTTTCTTTGGAACTAACTGCATGGTAAGTGATTTTGTTATTTATTTGTTGTTTATTTCTTGTTTTTGTTAGTTGTTGTGTTTCTTTAATTAACTTTTGTTTTAATTATTGTAGCAWCCTTTGACCAATGCAATAAAAAAAGAAGAAGAAAGGAAGGTCAAAATGTTGATTTAAATCAAGGATGGAAGGCATGGATTGATCAGCAGTATATTAAGATGAAAATTGACTCTTGTGAATTGGTAATTATTGAATTCAACTTTGCTTATTTATATACTTTGTTTATAATTTTTTTTTTATTTGAAATAAGTTGTTTCATTTGTTTTTTTTTCAGATATTCCTTCCAATCTTATATGAGGAACATTTTTCTTGTGCTGTTGTCAACTTCAAGAGCAAAAAAAATTGTCTATTTGGACAATAAGGCTTATAGTATGTTGGTCCAGGGAAAGAAGAAACCTATTTTTTGTTTCACAGCTGAGTCTACAGACTTCTATGTGGTTGTTAAACACATGGTATTTTTTGTGTTTTTATTTTTTAAATATTTTTTCAATTCTTTATATGTTTAATTCTATGTGGTTGTTAAAAATTTAATTTTGAGTAGGTTAAATATTTCTCAAGATTTATGGTCAACGAGAATTATTGCAGATTCATGGATGTGTTCCATTTCCGTGGGCATCAGGTGGATCAAATGTTGATTGCGTTGTTTTCCGTGGGCAGATATTTAAAGCTCCTGGTTTAAGTAAGGTAATTTTGTTTTCATTATTTTTAACTAGTGTTTTATGGTTTTTTGGTTCTTATATGTGTGTATTAATATATCAATTACCTCTGTTTTGTGGGTACTTTTTGTTTATCTTGTTATTTCTAATGTTTTTTTTTGGTTTATGTCAATTAGGTTGTTGATCGTCTAGTGTATCGTGCTGAAATTTGTGCCAATTTGGTACTAGCAAATCAGAACCTGATTAGCAGTGAGGTGTTGGAAAAAGTTGATGAGTTTAATAAGAGAAGACGTGTTATTCTTCCATTGGTTTTGGAGCATGAAAAGGAAGTAGCAGCTAGGTTGGAAAAGCTGAAAGAGGAGCAGAGACAGAAGGAGAAAGTTGAGAAGGAGAGGTAGAAATATCAAATAGAAGTTTATACAGTTCCTGAGTTTGATGTTGAAGGAAATGTAGAGAAAAAAAATTGAATAGTGTAGTGCATAGTATTGTTCTTAGGTTTGACTAGTGTAGTGAATAGAATTGATTAGTGCATATACTATTCTTTTAAGGTCTGATGATGAACAAGTTTTTATGTCTTACTTATTGTGTGTAAATATATTAGTAACGTTGTTAATATTTTCCTTTTTATTTCATCTTTCTTTTATATATACTTTCCTGTTATAAATGACTTACCTTTTACTTGATTGCAATTACTTTTTGCTTTTGTGGACTAATTTTTATTTTTTCTTGAAATTTTTCAGGCTTTTAAGTATTCTTGGAGATAATTGAAATATTAAATTTTAAAAGGTAAGAATTCTTCTTATTTTGTATGCACTTACTTTTTAACTTTGTTTAATTAGCTTTTTATTTGTACTTCATTTGTATCTATAGTTATGTAAATTTGTTTTACCTTTTTTTAAATACTTTTCTGTTATAAATGGCTTACCTTTTACATGATTGCTATTTACTTTTTGCATTCGTATATATTGAAAGAATAGTAAGTGTAACAGAAACACAGAATAGTAAGTACACATTGTAAGAATAGTAATCACAGAATATAAGAAAAGACATTAGGGATAGTATTTGTAAAACAAATAGTAAGATGTCTAATACATTAAATTGTACTACAACAAATATAAAAGTAATTGAGAATAAGTAATTCTAGAAATTATATAAGAGTAGGTTTAATAATCGGTGTGAATGAACCATATTCAACTCCATCAGCTTGTGCTTTCATTGACTTAGTCTTTTTCTGTTTTGGTTGTTTTCCTTTGTCAAAAATCACTACAACAAAACATCACTAGTGCCACAAATTATGCCACGGAAATTGTTATTTCGTGGCAAAATTTCATTTAGCCACGGGTGAAGCAAATTACAACACAAATCTTGAAAAAGTAAAAAAAATTATGCCACGGGAATTATCTTTTCGTGGCAAATATTATACTTGYGCCACAAGTAGTCACTCTCCCGTGGCAAACTTAACACTTTTGCCACAAATAATAATTTTTCCATGGAAAATATTATACTAATGTCATGGGTRGTTACTCTATCGTGACAAATTTAACACATTTGCCACTAAATATTTTTTCCTTGACAAATATAATGCTTATGCCATGAAAAATTACTCTCTTGTCAACGCTTCARTGGCAACTAACGATCAATATTCCTAGGACAAATATTACACTTAAATGCCACACGTAATTACTCTCAATCCCGTGACAAACCTAACACTTTTACCACAATAAAAATTTTATGTGACAACTATTATACTTATGCCATAAGTAATTAATATTTGTGGCAAACATACATWAGACTTTTGCCACAAATAACAATATTCTCATGGAAAACATGATCCCGGAACTATTATACTCTCAATCTTGTCACGTGTCTTAATTTTTATCAATTAACAATAAAATTTGTCATAAAGACTAAAGATTCAGTATGTCAAATTTGTGTATCGATAGCACCTAATTTATAAYGCTTTTACAAAAACATTGTACACTAATATGTTTTAATTTATATTGCACTTTATCATAAAGCGTTATAAATAATATCAATAAGACGACACTTTTAAATACAATGTTGTAAATAATATYAATATTGCTAACGGGCGCGTCAAGACGTTAGATAATGACTAAATGACTAAATATATACATTTTCTAAAACTGTATAAAATTTGGAATGCATGCGAAAATTTATGTGTCAATTGCTATGGTTAATGTTTATGTTCATTTAATATTTACGCTTTTAGTTATCTTATCTAATACTCAGAGGCGATTGTAAAAAGCACTATGTTATATGCGCTCTTATTAGGCAATTAAAATAGTATTTATCAAGTGGTGCTTTTTTACAGTTAAAAAWAACATACGGAGTAACAATTTTCGTCGAAGTGCTTTAAATAAAACCTAATACTGAAGCATATTCCAGTCGGTGCTTTTACTCCATACCTCTTATCAAATCATATTCCCTTTTTGTGAAAAAAAAACCCAATTCTACTTGTCAAGGTGAGATCACTTATCCTTTTAAGTTTAATTTTGTTTGAATTTACTCCTTCCTGTTTTTAATTCATTTTCATTTTTTCATTCTGCATTTAGGTCAAATTTTTGACGAACTTTTGGTCGATTTGTGACGAATTTTATTCGCAATTTGCTGCTATTTGTATCACAATTCGCTGCTGTTGTTTGAATACTCTCAATTTTTTCTTAATTCACTGCTTGTTGTTCAATTWTTGTTGGAGTTTGTTCGCTWGTGCCTGCTACTCGATTTTGTGCCGTTTYTTTWGTAAGTTTCCTTGGTATTTTCACTCGATTTTTTAGCTTGATTTTCATTCGATATTGTGTGATATATGTAAGTTTTAGCGTGAATTGATAGAACTCATAATTATAATGTTTGTTTCTTGATTTTCTAATGCATGTTGCTCAAATTTTCTAAWGATTCGCTTTGTGAATGTTTAATTCTAATGAATAAATGTTTTAATTCAGCAATATCAAGTACTATAATCATTGTTTGATGAATGCTTGCTGCTCATAATTCTAACATTATAGATCGTTGTTTACTACATGAAACATTCACAAATYTGGAATATGATGAATCTGTGCAATGAAAATTTCATGTATTTTTCCATTTTGATAGTAACWTACTGAATTAGGKATCCTCCCATATCAATCTATTTGACAAAATTTTACTAGTGTAAATATTTCATTGTTATGTTACATTCTCTTGAATTGCATTGGCCAAAATCTAAGTTTTGTAAGTTAAAATTGGAAATATGATGTTACCCTTAGTGACATGAACTCCCGAACATTTGGCAATCCCGGATCAGAAAGGACTGCTTWTGTTGCAGTAATGAAACTTAAGTCMTGAAAATTTKTTTATATTTCAGAAATAGAGGAATTGGGTTATATGATGTTTGGGTCTTTAGCATTGTTGTAACAAGAAGGTTGAGAAATGACAGTGTGTTAGATGCCTTGCTATTTTTTTGTTGTTGCTACTGCATGCTGTGCTTAATTTACTTCTATTGCACCTTGTACGTTGTTCCTGCTACAAGAGTGATGCATGTTGTTGCTACTGTCGCACACGCGCTATAAATTGTTGTTGTAGCTGCACACTGGATGTTGGTTGTGTTGCTGCATTTGTGTTGCTGCACGATGTCTGCTGCTCCCCTATGGTGTGCTGATATCTTGTTGTGTTTGTGCTATTTGTTATAGTGTCTTGCTATGTCCCATTTCTATGTTCAATGAGAATTAATGTCAACAAGTTGGTTTTCAACATTATCTGATTTTCTCTATGTTGATTCAAAGATTGATATCTTGATCTTTGCAATTCTCTTCTAGGTACATGTTAAAGATATCGGTTTCAGTATTGTTGTCCGGATTGTGAGGTGTGCGATAATGTGACCTTAATCTTGGAGGTGAAATACTATCATAGCTCATATGGCACTCGAGTTAATCTTCATAAAGCTCTGTTGTTTGCATACAAACTACTTCTTCGGGTATTTCATTGCTTAACTATTTTCGTTTGATGAGTTTGTATGTTGTAGTCTTTGATTTTTGAAAGCCCCAATTTGATTGAGTTTGTAATCGAAGTAATAGTTCTAAGTATGATTGGGATTTGAGAATGAGGATTAGAATTAAGCTATTACTTCATATCATTCTAATTTATATCCTTACTTATTTCACACATGAAAAGTTTTGTTTTTTATGCTTTTTTTTTTTTTAATTGCAGTGTTTCAAGCTACGATCGAGGCCAAATTGGAGAAGTAAAAATTGAATGGGCAGATCAAACATTTTAACTCAACGGATGATTAGTCGTTGTAACCTATGCTAATTAGTTTGAGGGTTTGAACATTTTAATACGAAGTAGAATATTTCAAGATGTATATATGGTTGATATTCTTTAGTAGAATATTTTTTTTCATCATTTATTGTACAATCTAGAATTATTATTATTAATAAATAATGTTATTTGAAATATTCAATGTATTTAAAATGCTTGTTTGAAAAATATGTATTAAAAAGAAACCTGAATGATATATTGAATTTATGAATTAATTCTTTTAAAGAATTAAAATGAAACAACAATGCTTAACATAGAGCGCTATAAAAGAATTTCATAAATTTATTAGCCACGACAATTTTTGTGGCATTGTAAATATATGTTTAGCCATGAGAGCACTCATAACAAACATATATATTAGCCACGTGAGTTTTCGTGGCAAAGTAAAAAATTAGCTACAGTAATATTTGTAGTCAAAGCATTWGTTGGCCACAATAACACTTGTGGCAAGATGTTTGTTTGCCATGGGAGTACTCGTGGCAAACTTTTTTTTTTAGCCACGGGGATATATGTGGCATAAAAATCATTTTATGCCACAACCTTAGTTTTTCCGTGGCAAAATTTTAGCCACGGCCACTTGTGCCACGGAAATAACTTAGAGAATTCCCGTGGCTAAATCTCATAGCCACGGAAATTTTAAACTTGTGCCACAATTCTCAATGTGGCACAAGATGCAATTTGTTGTAGTGAATCCTTTTATCCTTTGCTTCTTCCTTTTGTGTTTGCTTTGTCTGGATCCTACACAATTGGTATTAGAAGTACTTTTTGCTATTATGTGTTCTTGTAAGAATTGTTTGCTTGTTCTACCTCAGATTGCTTCCGTAGAATTATTTGTTCCACTTGGATTATAATGTTGTTGTAATTTTCCTCAATAATGCTCTTGGTCTCTTGGTATTGTTGGCTCTTGAGTATCAAATTGTAACTTTTGGTTGCCATTGTTATTACTCTCCAAGGTGTATATTGTTGTTGTAGTTCATGATCTTTTCTATGTTGTCTTCTTTTGTTTCGAATCTCTTCTTTTGCTAATGTCGACCATCTCTTTTTGATATATTCACTTGGAATTTTTGTTGCTGAATGTTGTATCAGTACCCTTAGACAATGATAACACAACAAACCAACTTCTTCAAAGTTTTTGCATGTGCACTCAAGTTGATTTGTTGCACTATTATAGCTGACTTGTTTTGATTTTTCTTTGTCCTGTAAGCAAACTTCGTACATGTATACAGTCCCAACTTGTTCCCTTAAAGTCAATAAGGAAGCCAATGCATGTGAGTATTCTGCTTCAAACTCTCTGAAAATTGTTTGAGTGTATGTTTGCATAGCATGCTTCATTAAACCTGTCATTGAGAACTCTGATTCTAGTTCTGAGTTTAAACATTTGAAGTCTTCTTCTAGTTCATTTTTTCGCCATCTTCTAAATGTCTCATCAAATATCTTGAAAAGGCCAGTTAGAGTTGTAGATTTTCTAACCTTAAATCCAATTGCATTATTTGTGCTCTCACTTCTCTGAAATGACAAAATACCATCTGAAAAGAAGTCTTTGCTCAATGCAGTTGACCATTTCTCCTCTATGTTGTATAGTCTCTTAAACCACTTGATGTTTTCAAGATTGAACTGTTTTATCATGCTATGCCACTCGATTTCAAATTCCTCTCTTGTTATGCAACTTCTCAAGCATGTGTTGAATTTTTTCTTGAATTCAGCATCTCATTTTAATGCTCCAAATCTTGAGATTGCATTTTTTATGATGTGCCATATGCATAATTTGTGTCTTGTGTTCTGAAAAACCTGTTAAGAATTAAGATGATATACTGTTAAATAGTAAATAAAAAATGTGAGTTAGACAAGTTATATTGTATGTCCTTTTAGTTAAGTTCCTTCAGATGTTTAGAATATTACATTGAATTAGATTATGTGAATTGTACACAAATAAAAGTCAAAGGTAAAAGGTAAGTGAACAATGCTCAAATAGTAAGTCAGTTAAGTTAAAAGGTATTTGTTAAGTGAGGAATTAGTCAAGCGTTGCTTAATTTAACAATGCACAAATAGTAAGTCAGTTAAGTTAAATTGTATTTTATATTATATTGAATTACATTATATAAATTAACATAAGTTTTTTTATTTCTGAAAAAGTAAGTCATTATCACATAAGCTTATTGTGTCAAAAAGGTAATTCATCTAAGATAAATTGTAAGTCTTTTTTTTAAATAGTAAAGGAAAAAGGTAATTGTTATGATTTCGCACTGACATATATGTTGAACTTACCTTCTTTATGGCATTAGACATTGCCAAATCTTGATCAGTAAATATAGTTTCTGGTTCTTTTCCTCTCATTGACTTCTTGAATGTATTCAGCACCCATTGAAATGTTTCTTCCATCTCATCAGCTATAAATGCGCACCCAAACATTAGTTTTTGCCAATGATTGTTGATTCCAACTATAGGAGCACAAATCAAATTATATTTATTGGTTCTGAAAGTTGTGTCAAATATGACAACATCACCATAAAGATCGAAATCATCAAGCATCTTAGAGTCTCTCCAATAAATGGCTATTAACTTGTTTCCATTCTGTTGTCCTCCTATTTTGAATCGAAAAAAATATGATGGATCCTCACTTTGCCTTTGATACATGTTGTCAGTAATGTTTTGAGCATCACCTCCATTAATTTCTTTCATCTTATTTCTTGATATGAAATTGAAATAGTCTATTATTGAGTAACCTACTGAGTCAGTACCTCCTGCTTCCTTAGCCATCAAATTATAAGATTGTGTTGCTTTGTAACCTACTTAAAGCATCAATTGAATAGCTTCACCTTTCTCTTCGATAATTTTTCTTTTTGATTTGTGTGCATGTGCTCATGCTCTTCTCTAGATAGTTGATGATTATCACTACAAAAAAAGCTTATTTAGCGACTGATTTTAGCAAGTGACACTAAAATCAGACGCTAATATTAGTATTTGCGACTACTGGCGACTACGAGTCTCCAATTTTGCGACTGAAAGCTGGTAGTCGTTGAGTAGTCGCTAATTTGAGAAAAATGTAAGGAATAGGTCTTGAACTTAGGTCATCCTTATACCCATGAGCGACTCTGACCATCAAGCTATAAATTTTTATGTGTCTGTTTAAGTATTTCAACTAATATATACTAAAAACGAATGAATGGATACAAATATTTCAACAACTCATAAGCTTCTATCACTCGTGGTTGTCTCTCAATCACTTCTTTGTGTTCTTTCTCTCAACAAGGAAAATGCCCTAGGCGACCACTTCTCTCTGTCTCCTTCATCTCGTGCTGCGCTGCTGCTGATGTCGCGTCGCCACTCCTCCATCTCCTGCTACGCTGCTGCTGCCCACCAAGGAAAAAGCCGCCAGACTCACCACACAACTCTCCTAGAGAGGAAGAGTCTGGTAGAACACAAAATCAAGTAGCTCAAGAGGTAAGGGAAGAAGAAAGTGACTCAGAGGCACATCCAGATGAAGATGATGCAGTTGAGATCACTAGAAGAACTAGTCCACCCAATCAAAATTAAAATGACATAAGGGGAACCAATACCAGACYAGGTTCAACAATGGAAAGCACAATAGTAAACATTGATACAAACAAATCTTTTACGTATAAGTCGTCTCACCCCACTAATCTTATTATTAGTGATATTAAAAACGGGGTGCAGACTAGGAACTCTACTTTACAAAACTTTTGTGCATTTTACACCTTCTTTTCAATTTTTGAACCAATTGACTATAAAATGGCTTTAATAGATCCAGATTGGGTTCTAGCTATACTAGATGAACTCAATCAGTTTGAAAGAAATCAAGTTTGGCATCTTGAACCTAGGAAGGATCATGTACGGGCATCGGGGCGTCTTCGGGCCGGATTGGGTCCGGTCCCTCCGCTCTGGGGGGTACAATTTAAGGGCGGCTCTGTTTGTTTTCTAAAATTGAATTCTTTCTTTTGCATATTGTGAGTATGCCTGGAGTTGTGTGTTTATACTCGAAATGAGTAAAGGAAGTCACCACCGCACGTCTTTTGGGAAGCTACGGAACCCGTTTTAAGCCTTGCCTATAATTGCATAAAGCAAGGCGACGGACTCCATGTCTGGTAGTGCACCAAAGGTTTGGATTAGGAGACAAGGGTAAGGGAGAAGTAGTGCACAACACGTCCCCCCCGCATCTAGCGGCCTTCACTCAGTTATTGCGAGTTCATTGTCCGAAAGACAACAACAAACAATTTTCCGTTTTAAACCCTAAGCATGCAGTATTACTAGGCGGGTTGTTTAACAAAATAYTAWGCACATAGTGTCTAGTTTGTTGTGGCATGTGTTGTTAATTCTATATTCCAGGAGAAGAATGTCGGTTGTCCATAGTTATCTTATTAGGCGTGAAACACGAAATTTGCAGGTCTTTGTTAAAGCATATTATATGTGTGAGACAGGCATGCAAACACTCGTACGAGGATTTTAAAGTTATGTCTTAAGGTTTCTTTTAATTTGAATTGTAAAATCGTTTGTTAGTTAATATTACTTGCAAATTACATAGAAAGTTGAATTTCTAAACAAGCATGCAAAAGGGGGTTTAGAATTTATAGGTTGGCCTCAAACCTACCTCAAAACAGTATGTCGAAGACCAAGAACATTGCCTCAAACCCTGAGGAACCCTTGTTGAACCTTAGAACCCTTGAAAACCTCTTAGATCTATTGCAAAAGAGCCTTTCAATAGGCTTTTATGTGTTTGAATTGTGTTTAAAAGTGTTTGAATTGTGTTTGAAAGTGTTTGAGAGTGTTTTTGAGAGAGAGAGTGAGAGAGAATCAGACGAGTGAGAGGGAGAGAGTACTTGTCCAAAGTGCAAAACGTTCTTTCAAATGAATAGGGGAGGCTCCCTATTTATAGGCAAGGGTCGAAATCGGCCAAAATAGACAGTTTTTGGGCGCAATTGCGTCCAGCATCGGCTTGGATTTTGGCCGATTTTCCTTGCCTCGAATAACGTGATTGCAATTGTATAATATCGAAATATAATCGTACGTGATTTATACGATTATTATCTTATTATTGCAATTGCGTCGGATATTATTGCGATATTCGAGATTGTTTTACCTCAAATAGCGAGATTGTAATGAAATAATATAGTAATATAATCGTATAAAATATATGCGTGATTTTATACGATCATAGTTGATATTATTGCAATTATGGCTGATATTACCATGATGCTCGGGATTTTCGGCTTCCTTGGGACGCGTGTCTCGAGGCGAACATCCCGGGATGGCCCCCATTGTTCGGTTTTGCGTTTTTGCTTAAGAAATTCATAAATAAAAAATCATAAATCGAAAAATTATGGAAAAAAATTGTAAAAATTCCTTGTAAAAAATAGGGTGTTGTGCTAAAATTTTGTAAATTTTGGAATCGTTTACCTAATTTAATTAATTATCGCAAAATTAATTTAATTGTTGAAAATTCCGAAAATTGCCAAAAACTTAGAAAATTTTGTGAAAAATTCTAGAAAAATGTTTAAAAATAAGTTAAAATTATTTGAAAATTAAAAATTATTTTTTGAGGTGCTAAATACATGGAAGAGGTGTCCGATGCAAGGGAATCTGCATTTTTTAGGGCCTGTCAAGGTCCTAGCTCTCTCGATTTGACTTGTGTGTTGCGAGGGCTGTCTTATCAGCGTCTGTCTTGGGCTAGGGACAAATGTATGTATCTACAGAAGCCCCCACTTTGGCTGAGTTTGTAGAGAGTAGAATCTTGTAAAACGAAAGCCAAAGTACCCGGTATCTGCAAAACAAATGCGTTAGTTTTACCTGCACCTGCGGTTGCATGTTGCTTGCTTGCTTGTCTCTATTGCTAACACTTTTTCTTACGTTTTCACCTATGGTTCTGATTCCACCGAGGCTCCGTGCTTCGATTTTTGGGGGGAATTTCCACCTATGGTCTGATTCCACGGGGGATTTCTACTAACAGGTTGTCCGCCTCGATAATTCCGTTAGGACTTCCTGGGGTACTATTATCTCGATTTCCACTCTGATGCCTCCGTTAGGACTTCAATGGGAATTACTGCAGTGTCCGTTTCGATGCCTCCGTTTGGACTTCTTCGGGGAAAATGAAATGGTATCCGTATCGATGCTTCCGGTTAGACCTGGTGCTTGCTTAAACTTTTTTATCCCATCTCGGCTAGTCGTCCGGGAAGATTAACATACTGGCAACACAGCGTATAGCCACAATCGCGTATAGTGAATGTCTTTTTGCTGGTGCGTGCTCGATCTGCCGTATCCCATCTTGGCTAGTCGTCTGGGAGAACTCAAATGGAGGTAACGTCGCGTATAGCCACAATTTCATATAGTAACGTCTTTTTGTTGGTGCGTACTTAATCTGTTGTATCCCATCTCGGCTAGTCGTCCGGGAAAATTAAACTTGAGGTAACGTCGCGTATAGCCACGATTGCGTATAGCAATGTCTTTTTGTAAATGCTTGCATTGTTTATACACAATCGGGCTAACGCTTGGCTTTTGCGATGTGTGCTTTGACTTTGATCTGCTTTCGACCTTCACTTGATCGTGGCTATTTCTTCTTGTGACTTTGCATTCTCTTACGGCTCTTTGTAGCTTCGTAGGTGTATTTTTGTACCGATTTGATGACTTTCGGACCCATTTTGCTTGCTTAGGGGCATTTTAGTCATTGTGCATGACTTTGAAAGTTGGATGGAATTCCCGGAAAGTACCAACGGCATTTGAACGCAACGGGCTTCGCGCGTCCACAAGTGAGCCCACGAGAAAGCTTCATTTTCGAGCCAAAAATAGCTCGAAATTGGGCGCAATTACGCCCAGTACTTCGACTATTTTGGCAGAATATCGTGGCTTATTATGGCACTTTAGCTTCATTTGTCATTTGCTCTTTGCTTTGTTTGTTGCAAGCTCTCTGTAAAAACCATTGCTACACCTTGGAATTGCTTGAAAAGGCCATTTGTTTGTATGCGGGATGCCCATTTTTTAGCCGTTTTGCTGCCTGTTTGTTTTCTGAATCTTTACCTAATTCTTCTAGTAGTATGCCAGCATGGAGAGGAAAGCAAGTACGCAGTTCCCGTCAGAGATGGAGGGTGACTGACTGAGATAACTCTGAGTTATGCTGCTCCCCTGATCACCACATTTCTATCCGTCCGAGGAATGGACGAGTATGTTGCTTTCACTTGTCTAGTTGTCTTTTGTTTTCCCATGTTTGCAAATGTTTGTATCATCTCTTGTGTAGAGCGATTACCGTACTCGGACGTACGAGACCTCTCATACGATTGGTGATCTCTTTCGTAGAGAGGTCTTCGAGCGCCGTAGAGGAGTATGGGACATCCTCGATCGATGTGGCTTCCAGGATTTTGTTCTCAACCTAGTTAGTCAGTCATATTCACTTGCTCCGAAGATTCCGGTGTTCGGCGTGATGGATTGGTTCTGGGATACCACGAACACCTTTCACTTCCCGTGGGGGGAAATGGCCGTGACCCCCTATGACTTTCCTATGTTGACCAGGCTTGCTTTCACTGAAAAATATCCCTTTGGATGACGAGATCAGGCTTTCTGATCCTCGTTTGGATGAGTGGCTGGGTCCAATTGCTTCCCGCCTACGAGCTGAGAGTGTGGATAACCGGGCATCAGAGAGCGTGCTCATGGAGGATCTGGAGCTGGGAGGCACCACTGATGAACAGTCAGCTAGGATCTTTATCATGGTGATGCTTTGCACGGCATTGTGTCCTGATAAGGGAACGAGGAGTAGAATTCAGCTTCGTTTTCTCCCTATTCTAGAGGATCTTTCTATTGTTTCCTCCTATGAATAGGGTGGATTCGGTTATGCTGCCCTGATGCATTATATTCTATGAGGTTTTATTGCCGTCAAGTGGATGGCGCTGCGATCCCTGCACTGGCTGGCTGCTAGAGAGTGCTCGAGGTAATTTTCTTTGACTTTTACCGCCTTGTTTGCATTTGATTTGCTTCTGTTGCCTGACCTCATTAGTTGTACTTGCAGTGTTGTGCTTATGAGTACTTTCCACGCATGGGCTTGGTGCTTAGGTTGGACCCTCATGCACAGCCCGCTAGATGGCATGTGATGATGTAGTGGACACCCAGGGACACTCCGTCTTTGACCGGTGGGCTTCAACAGCCGAGGAGGATCCTTCGCCGCCTGAACCCAGCTGAGGTGAGCTGCATTCCCTTTTCTTGTATGCTTTCATTACATGCTTTGTGATTTTAACCACATTTTGYTGCAGGTGGAGTGGCGCCCATGAAGCGAGTGGGGAATGCGAGACCGAGGAGGCTCGCTCAGCAGCTGAGCTCGCCAAGAGGCGATGTCTTTTCAAAGGACCTAAAGGGCCTATGTGGTACCTTGGGGAGCGTGTAGTGAGGCAGCATAGCCTTTCTGCGCCTGTAGTGCCTCAGGATCTGAAGGGCCCCGGCTAGGGTCGTTGAGTTAAAACCTAATCGGATGCTCTCAAAATACAATTTATAATCCGATACTACTAACTATACCTAAGTATAGTAGTAAGTAAGGGGTCGATCCTYTGGGAAGGTAACAAAAAGTGTCTAAATCTAAACTACACTAGCTTGGGAAGTAAACATACTTTGAAAGGGGGAAATTGAACTARGACTAGCTAATGYAAACTCTTGAAATAAGCTTTGGGAAAAACAATTACTCTAAACACCTAGGAGTAACTAGTGTCACCTTCTATAGTTAAGTGAAATGCCAATCAAAGGGTRTGTTCATCTCCAACAAATAGGGTGATTGCAATCATGGTTTAGAAATATGATTAACATCATCTCCCAAGTCAATTAACGCTCTCAATCCAAGTTCAAACCCAAGTCCCCTTAAGCTCTTACTAGAATTGAGCAATCAAGAATCAAACCAATGCCCAAGTCAAACCTCGCAATTCCTTGCAAAGGGTTGAATCAAGCACCTCTCACCTCACAAACAATGGGTGGCCAAATCCAAAGTAATAAGGCTTGAGAAATCACAAATCAAGGCATAAATGGTGATTAGAGAGAACAAATTATATCATCTTGGCATTGTAAAGATTATAGAAGGGACAACTAGCTCTCCTAAGCTACTAAACTACGCACACAACATGGTTACAACAAGAATAGCAAGAAAAACAGAGGAAAAGCATAAACAAGAAGCCATTAAAGCAAGGAATTTCAACAACAAAAGGGTTTCAAAGAAAACTACTCAAAACAAGCAAAACTCTGACCAAAACCTTCACAAACACAAGGGGAATCAAACTAGAAGCAAAAGAATTCAAAAGCACAAGTATCAACAATACCCACAAAAACTTGCAAAAACAAAAATCAAACAAAACTATAAGCAAAAAACAATTAAACTGAAATCTAAGAAAAGATATGGAATTACCTCGAAATTTTAGGTCAAAAGCATATAAGATTTGTAAGATTTGAGCAAGAAATGAAAAAACTAGGGCAAAATGAAAAGCTTGAAGCTAGTCTCTAATGGTGAATTGAAGGAAGAAGATGAAAAGAATTTCTGAAATCGACTCTCTAGTCTATGCTATGTTCTAATTCTTACTCTACTTGTTATTGTTTTCTCTCTCCTAAAACTATATATACAAAGCCCAAAATACAAGCTCGTCTATTTATAAGTTTGCCATTACTAATTTACACATGTGCTTAAAACTTCCTCCAATTCAAGTCAACATTGCAGAAGTCAACGTCCGGGAGAGCCACGTGGACGCGCGTGCGGAGGCGCGTGCAGAAGGTGAATCGCGTGTAGACGCGCGTGCAGGTCCAGGGAGGCGCGGATGCGCATAAAACCTTTTTGGAAAAGCTGCAGGCGCGGACAAGGTGGGGTGCATACGAACGCACGTGCGAGCCAGGTTGCACGTGCGGACGCGCGTGCGGGACAAAGATGCGCGACCGCGCCTGATATGGTTCTTGAAGGAAAGGTGGCTGTGCAGGCGCGGACGGTCATACGCGGGTAGAGGTGCGGACGGCCATGAGACGCGCGTGCGGACGCGTATGCGAATCCCAAGWGGCATGGCCGCGCCTAAAAACATTCTAGAAGTTGGGGAACTTCCTGCAGGCGCGTACAGACACGCGCGGGTAACACTGGGACGCGCGGGCAACACTGGGACGCGCGTGCAACATACTGCTGAACTGCTCAAATTCGAATGGCCATAACTTCTTGCTCGGTGATCGGATTGCAGCTTGTAATATACCGTTGGAAAGTTCTCGGAGTCTACTTTCCAATGCAAAAAGTCTCRCCTACAAATTCAAAGAATGAAAAAAGACATGGCTCGAAGAATATGTTAGAGCAAACGTTCAAGTGCCTTAAGGCTCAACCAAAGCAACCACAAGCAAACCAACAAGTTGGAAAGYTTAAAACAACCATGTGAACATCTAGGCAACTTGAAAATTACTCACAAATCTTGTAATTGAGTGTACAAAGATAGAAAAAGAGAGAAAACTAAAGAAAAACCTTGAAAAACCACTAGAAACCAACAAAGCTTTGCAAAACTAAACAAAGTGGAAATCTAACCAAAAGGTTAGTGAAATGATATCGAAAACACACAAAATGGCCAAAATAAGGAAGGAATAAGTGCCTAAATGTGACCATTTTTGGCACTTATCAGGATCCTCTAGTCACTATGATGGATGAGGAGTTGTTGGTCACTACACTGTCCAACAACTTGAGTCATGGTGAGGCGGTGGAGTACCACCTCCTACTTGGTGACAGGGGTTAGGACGCCTATGCACATTTCATTGAGGAGTGATTAGCCCCCCGAGTCAAGCTAGTTGTCGAGGTGTGAGTCTTGCTTATCCACACTTTTTCTTAGCATTTACTTTCTGTTAGTTGTGCACTAACTTTGACTTGGCTTGTGCAGCCTGATTATGACCTTGGTGAGATCCCCTTTGCTGACTTGAGGATCCGTCCTGGCCTTGACAATTTCATTGGACTTGCTCCTCCGGTTGCTAGGCGCGCTCAGAACTCGATGCCCCTTGGAGCTGGTCAGGTAGGGAACATTTCGATTTTGCCTTTTCATGCCAGTACTCACTCATATGCTGACTTGCCTAGTTCGCGAAATAGATGCCTCGGGCAAGGGCTGCTGGGAATAATAAATGCCTGGAAACATGCCTATTGTCAGCTGAAAAACTCGGTAAGTGCACCAAATCTCGTGATTTCAATGTTTTATAGGGTTAGGAACCCGTTTTTGACTTGAAATTCTTTTTGCAGGTTCGTCAGGGAGACGATGAGGATGCTGATGACGAGGGTGACATACAAATGAGACCGGTCCCTAACCGGGGTGRAGCTTTAACTTCCCGTTCTCAGCCTGGACCCTCGTCTTCATTTACCCTACCAGGAACCTCTACTGTAGTCCCTTTCCTTGATGAGTTACTGGACGAGTCTACCTTGCAGGTGCTAGCGTCACTTGGTTTATTGGCGTGTCACGAGCAGTAGATGTACCTATCACTTGTAGGAAAGGGGGTGACTGTAGCTTTGCATTTGTTTATTTTAGGACTTAGTTTTGACCTACTTAGACTTATTTGTTGACTTTTTCTCGACTTGACTTGACTCGACTCTAGCTTAGACTCGAGTGCTTGTGTAAATATGACTAGACTTGTGTATSAYTCTAGACATAGCTTGTTTTTGTAATGCCGAGCTTTGATTACAATTTGCAAAAGCCAACTTGCTAACTATATGCAACACATGTAATTAAACTTAAAGGATGACGTCGATCGTCCTGCGTTATTGTGTATGTTGCGTTGTCGAGGCAGATGCCGGATCGTTCCCTCTTGAAAATGCAGGGTAGGACCTAGATTGGACCAAGAACTGCGTGCCATCGTGCATGGGAGCAGCTAAAGCCTTTTTTTGCTCGAAATTTGATTTTTTGCAAGTTTCTTCGACCTTATTGCTTATAAATAGGGGTTTATGCATGCCCTAATTCATTCATTACAGCCTCCTTAGTGCTTAAAAACCTCTGTTACATTGCTTTGAACTTCATTTAATTCATTACATCAAAGAATTTGCAACAAATCAAATGAAGAGAGACTTTGCTAATGCTTTGAATGATGTGCTTCGAAAAKTGGATGCTTGTGAAAGGGAGGACCTTGCAAGGCTGAATTGTGATGTTCTCTTGAGTTTAAGGTATGTAAGTCTCGATACAAACCTTCTTTATGCTGCTATAAGCCTGTGGGATCCATTGACGCACTATTTTCGTCTTCGGGACAAGGAAATTGTTCCTTTGCCTGAGGAACTTGGTTTTATTATTGACTGACCTGTTGTAAGTCTCCCTGGTATCCCTAATACTGCTGAGCACTTTGTTGATGAATATGAGCGATATTTGAGACTTAGTCCAACTATTTCACGACGCATAGTGTATGGTCGGGAAATTGATTTGCTTGCACTAGTAGACTATATTGCTAATGATGCTTGTTGTCGTAGAATTTACCGTGGACGTGCAATTATGATTTGCTTGTTTGCACATTTCCTGTTTGTCCATGGCATGCCGAATTTTGGTCATACTAGCATTATTTCTATTGTTGAGCAATGTGAGGCCAGCCGTACTCCTATGCCGTTGTGCACAAGAGGAGTTATTCATGATGCTGGACCGTCTTAAGAAGGATGCATATACGCCCTTGTCTGGATGCCCTGTTTTACTGCAAGTACAATATTTTGTCTGAATATTTGCAAAATAGTGCGTTTATACAAATACTATTGCTTGTTTATTGAAGTGATTCCTAAATATTGCACACACTACTGTTTCATGACAAATTTGGCTGATGGAGAGTTTGAGCCTAGTTAAGGCGCCCTAGAATCCTGTCAAATATTCTGCTAAGGGATTCTTTTCCCGTAAGAGGGTCCATGTCAACAAATCTAAGCATGAGTGGATTCTTAACCTTGTTGACCGTGGCATTCTCGTGCGATGGACTGTCCCCTTGGTGGGGTATTAGGAGTATGGTTCATACTTGCTTGTCTTCATATGTGCGCGTGGCTAGCTTGACCGCGTTGACCTTTTATTTCTCTTCAAGGGTAATGAGGAAATTCGGGAAAGTTCATCTTATTCCCGCTGTTGACACGATTCGTCCTAAGGACAAGCGTTTGCATTTGGGCAATGCAATAAAGTGGGAGAAGTACTGGGAATCCCACTCTACACTTGAGGTGACCTCACTTGCTCGAGGTGACCACAAGATTTCCGCTCATTACCGTGTTTGGATGGATGCCACTAATGTGATGAGTCGTGCTGAGGCAAGATGTGCGGAGCAGAAGGACCATTACAAGAGTAAGAGACTGGAYTGTGACTCTACTGAGACCCTTGTTGGTAAGTCTAGAGCTATTCTGCTAAGGACAAACTTGGTCCTAAGAAGGTGCCCGTTTGGAGTAGGCTTGAAAGACTTCCTCCTTTGAGAAATGACTCAAACATTGCTGAAAGAAGACTTGGGCCTAAAGAGATGTTTAGAGGGGATGCTAAAGGAAAAGGGAAGGCCATTGTGGAAGATAGACCCAAGAGACGCAAATGGGTGAGGAAGCCTAAAGGTGAGAGCTCATGTGCAAAGAAGGATGATGCCAAGGAGCAAGAAGAGGAGGGGAAGGAGTGATTGCTTTTCTCCACAACTCTTTTTTAATTTAATGTTTGTTTTAAATTTGAGTTAATAAAGTGATTGGCCTGTGAGCCGCTTTTGCATGTAATAAGTGAACTTGGAACTTGAAGTTTCCTTTTGCATTGTAATTGCTCAATTTTATTTACAATTAGTAATAAATTACAAACTTGCATTGCTTTTTATACATTATGTTTACTTTGAGCATGTTGAAGAAAACTTCGTCMAATTGCYGCTTGAYTGTTGTTCACTTGCTAATCCCAAAAAAAAGTAGGGCACTTGTTATTGTGGCCGAGCCCCAAGGCGAGGCTGCCTACGTATCCCATAGGGAATCAGGCCGTCCGTAGTTCTGATGCATGATGCTATTGTGTTGCTGAGACGCGCGCGTGTATGCCTTAGACATAGTACTTCTTGAGCTGGTCTAAGTTAATGAGGTTGTAGAAATTATCACCATTCATGTCCATTAGTTGAACTACCCCTTTTGGCAAGATCTTTTTGACAATGTAAGAACCTGCCTAATTAGGACGAAATTTGCCTCGAGAATCTAGGACTGTTTTGGGAAGTGCTTTAAGAACCAAATCACCTTATTTGATGCCTCGTGATTTGACTCGCCGATTGAAGTACCGTTCGACCCTCTTTTGGTATGCTTGCACATGATGCAAGGCTCCTAGTCGTTTTTTYGTCGAGCAAAGCTAACTCGTCGAATCTTGCCCTTACCCATTCCACTTCTGGGAGCATGCTTTCTAAGACAATGCGTAGAGACGGGATCTCTAGTTCTACTGGTTGAACAGCTTCGGCACCATAGACCAGTGAGAAAGGAGTAGCTCTCGTCGAAGTGCGATTAGAGGTCCTGTAACCCCATAGAGCGAAGTGTAGCTTTTGCAGCCAATCTCGATAATTCTCCGTCATCTTAGAGATAATTGTTTTGAGATTTTTGTTAGTTGCTTCAACTGCCCTATTGGCTTGTTGCCTRTATGGTGATGACTTGTGGTGTTGAGTCTTATATTTGGCAATCAGATCCGCACATTCTACTTGAAAATGGGTGTCGTTGTCACTAATGATTTCATGAAGAACCCCATAGCGACAAATGATGTTGTTTTCTATGAATTTTGCCACGTGCTTAGCCTGGAGCTTAGCATATGCCGATGCTTCGAACCACTTTGTGAAGTAATCTATGGCCACAAGCATGAATTCATGACCTCCTTGCCCGGGCGGCGTAATCTTCCCTATTATGTCTATCCCCCATGTAGAGAAAGGCCACGGAGAGGCAAATGTGGATAGGAGAGACGGAGGAACATGCTGTGCATTAGAGTATTTTTGGCAAGTGTCGCACGTACTAACGTATTGCCTGCAATCCCTTTCCATAGTGGTCCAATAATACCCCAATTTGATGATCCTAGAGGCTAGGAGCCTGCTATTCATGTGGGTGCCACAGATCCCGTCATGGACGTGCTCCATGACTATTTTGCTTACATGAGTGATGCAAAGTAGGTGGAGACCATTGTAGTGGCGCTTGTAGAKTTAACCGCCTTGAAGTAAGTACTGAGATGCGAGACGCCTCGGAGCTCTTTGTTGCTTTTTGGTTGCACTAGAAGGATATTCGCCAGTTTCTAGGTAGTCCTTGATGTCTTTGTACCATGGCTCTTCCGGTTTGAGGTTGGGCACCTCATTTGTTTTGTCTAAAGTGTAGACGTATGCTAGTTCTTGTCTTTTCTCAATGACTAAGGACATTTGGATCACTGAACTCGGAATTCGCACCATGGATGTGAGCTTTGCTAATGCATCTGCAAAYTGATTGTCTTCACGTCGTAGGTAGGTGTATTCGACTTCGTCTACCTAGGATGCAATCACTACGCTAGATTTAGCGTTTTACAGCTTTCAAATGAAAGCATTTTTGTAAAAGCGCTTTAATTAGTATGATTTTAAAGTGTTTTTGAAAAAAAACGCTATAATTTCATTGTTTATTAAAAGCGGTTTTTAAATAAACGCTTTTATTACGTTAAAAAGACAGCATTTCACAAAAACGCTTTTAATAATAATCTTTCAATTCAATAGAATTTTAGATATTTTCCAAAACAAAATAAAATAAATATATTTCACATTTAAAGATTTTTTTTCCATATTCACTCATCCTCACAGCATACTGGATCACTCGCGCGCACACAATTTTCTCTCTCAAACTCACCATCTCACTTCAAAATCACCTCAAATCATCACTGAATTTCATCAAATTCATAACAAACCCACTCGAAAAATCTATTCTAAAACCTCAAAATCAACCAGAAATTCGAAAATTCAACTCAAAAACACAAAATATCTAAAATTTTCCAAGAACCCTAAAAATTGGGGTTTTGATTTCCCTGCTTATTTATTTGATTTGATGCTTCAATAAGCTTTCTTGGAGGTTTAATAAGGGATTCTAACAACTTTCTTGCAATATAGAGCCTTGAATCGTCAATTTGGGTCTCACTCAAACCCTCGTTTCCTGTTGTTGATAGCTGCTACCACGAAGGACAGAGGCCACATCAGATGACGTCCACGTCAAACAACCGATGTTGCTGCCCCTGCTAGATGTTGCAAGACCAATCATTCACTCTCTCTCGCCCTGATTCATTGTCCTTTTGTGTGTGAGTGTCTCTTCTTCTTCTTGTTGTTGTTTTTTTGAAGTGGGTTAATTTGGTTGAATTATGACTTGAATTAATGTTTAAATTAGGGTTCAGATTGTCTTCTAATTGGGGCTAGAATTTTGTTGTTGGTTACTTGTAATTCCTTGTGAGAAATATTTGCCGTGCTTCTCATTGATAATTAACGACGTATAAATACAAGTAAAACCTAGGTTAAACTATACAAAGATATTCTAGGTTAAACGATACAAAGATATTCTAAATAATTAATAAATTAATTAACATCACTAATTAATTTATATCCATAATTATTTACATTATCTATCACACCCCGCAGTCGAAACGGGAGGATCGCGAACGTGGAGACTGTCCCGAAAATCATCAAACAAAAACTTAGGCAGACTCTTAGTGAAAATGTCCGCAATCTGATATCGAGATGGAACATGTAAAACGCGAACTTCACCTTTTTGCACTTTCTCACGAACAAAATGAATATCCATCTCAATATGTTTAGTGCGCTGATGTTGTACCGRATTACCAGAAAGATAAATGGCACTAACATTGTCGCAATAAACAAGKGTGGCCTTCGAAATAGGACACCGTAGTTCGAGCAGGAGGTTTCGAACCCAACAGGACTCGGAAACAACATTCGCAACCCCTCGGTACTCAGCTTCAGCACTGGACTTAGATAAAGTCGGCTGACGTTTTGAGGACCACGAAATCAAGTTGTCACCAAGAAAAACACAATTGCCGGAAGTGGAGCGGCGAGTGTCATGACAACCACCCTAATCGGCATCAGTGTAAAAAAGGAGAGAAGACACAGAGGACTTATACAAATGCAAGCCAGAACCAGATGTACCCTGAAGAAACCGTATAATACGCTTTAAGGCATTCATATRCGCAACTGAAGGAGCATGCATAAACAAACAGACCTGCTGAACAGCATAAGAAATATCCGGGTGAGTAAAAGTCAAATACTGCAGAGCGCCACACAAACAATGATAAAGTGTGGGATCATCACACGGCGGACTAGTATGCTTACTCAGTTTACCCTTGGAGTCAACAGGAGTAAGAGACGGCTTACAGTTAGACATGCCTGCACGCGCGATGATTTCCTGAGCATATTTCTGTTGCAACAAAAACAAACCATACCATGTCGGGACACAGCAATCCCTAAAAAATAATTGAGTTCGCCCAAATCCTTCATAGCAAATTCAGAATTGAGACAAGAAATAATATGCTGACGCAAAGACTCAGAAGAAGTAGTGAGAACAATATCATCAACATACAACAAGATATATGCAGTAGCTTGACCATGGTGATAAATGAACAACGAAGCATCAGAYTTACTATGAATGAATCCAATAGTGGCCACAAAATCAGCGAAACGCTGATACCAAGCGCGAGGAGCCTGCTTAAGACCATAAAGAGACTTACGAAGAAGACAAACATGATCCGGGCGAGTAGGATCCTTGAAACCCAAAGGCTGATACATGTACACAGTTTCATTCAAGTGACCATGAAGAAAAGCATTTTTGAYGTCTAACTGATGAATAGGCCAAGATCTGGATAAAGCAATGCTCAAAACAGTGCGAATCGTGGCTGGCTTGACAACCGGACTAAAAGTCTCATCACAATCAATCCCCGCACGTTGAGTTWTACCATCACCAACTAAGCGAGCCTTATACCTCTCAAACGAACCATCCGATTTCGTTTTGTGCCGAAAAATCCAAATAGACCGAATAATATTAGCATTATTAGGACGTGGGACCAATTCCCATGTACCATTTTCAATAAGAGCATCATATTCATCCTGCATAGCAACTTTCCAATTAGGGTCACGGAGAGCATGAATTGGATTTTTAGGAATGGGTGATAAGGAAGCAGTAGAAGTAAGAGCATGGAAATTTCGGATTTGGTTTGGAAATACCATGTTTACTTCTAGTAGTCATGTGATGAATAGAAGAAGAGGTAGTGGGCTGAGGAGAAGGAGCATTTTGTGATGAGGAAGAGTTAGGTGGTTCTAGTGGTGAAGGCCCAACAGGAGGGACAGGCCCAGCAGGGGGTAAGGAGGAAGGCCCACTCGGTGGAGTGAGTCCAGCAGGATCTGAGGACCTAACGGGCCCATCACCTAGTGGAATTGTAGCGGGCTGGTCAGAGAGCCTGGTTTGGGCTATTTGTGGACTAAGCACATGTTTCAGAATGGGATTATCAAGAGGAGTGTCAAAACTTCCTAGAAAATCATWAGAAGTGGGCGAMGGACTATGAATTTTGGCAAACGGAAACACAGACTCATCAAACCACACGTGCCGAGCAATGATGATTCTATTGCTCGACATATCATAACACTTGTAACCCCGATGATTAGGTGGATACCCAAGAAAGACACAAGGAGTAGAGCGTGATTGAAGCTTGTGAATTTTGGTAGACGGAAAAAGAGGAAAACACAAGCATCCAAAAACACGAAGATGAGCATAATCAGGGGTTCGGTGATACAAAATTTGAGTGGGAGAGCTRTATTCAAGCAACTTAGTGGGCAAAAGATTATGCAAGTAAGTTGCCATAGCCAAAGCATGATGCCAAAAAGATGGTTAAAGACGCATGACACAAAAGAGTCCGAACAATGTTATTAATTGTTTTTATTTTCCGTTCGGCCTTGCCATTTTGTTGGGAAGTATGTGGACAAGAAAAACGAAAAGTCATGTCATGTTGGCGACAAAAAGAAGTGAAAGGCGTATTGTCAAATTCACGACCATTGTCACATTGAAAAGCTTTAACTTCCCGTTCAAAATGAAGTCTTAATATATTCCGAATTTGCAGGAATAATTATTCACTTGTGACTTACTCGAAACAGGAAAAGTCCATAGAAAATTCGTATAATCATCAAGAAAAGAACATAATATTTATGACCAAGAGTGCTTAAAACAGAGAGGTCCACAAATCACTATGAAAATATCAAAAGCAATACAGTATGAGAATTAGAACTATAGAACGGAGTTTTTATTAATTTGCCCAAGGGACAAGAGTGACAAACATTTGGAGAAGTGTTATTACATTCAATAGTTGACTACACGTAAAGAATGTAAAATATTATTTCCAGGATGGCCTAAACGAGAATGCCAAAAGTAGGAGAAATGGCTGCTAAAGCTGACTGAGAGGAAGACGAAGAAATGTAGTTGACTGGGCAGAAAAGGATAGAGATCCCCATTGCTATTACACCTCACTAGGCGGCTCCCTGTCTGCAAATCATTCACAGAAAACCCAAAAGGATCAAACTCACAGAAACATTATTATCAATAGTAATTGTTGAACGGAAATGAGATTTTTGAAATTTTAGGAATATGGAGAACATTTTTGAGTTGAAGAGAATTTGGGGAGAGAGAAGTATGACCATAACCCTGAATCGGAATGTTGCTACCATTGCCAACAATAACAGAATGATTAATATGATTGCTCAAATTAAAATAGGAGATAAATTACCTTCGGAAGAAGTCATATGAGAGGTTGCACCTGTGTCCATGTAGTACGTCGGATCGTTGAGAGTCATTGATACATAGCCTGCTCATATTAGTTGGGACATACGAAATATACAAAGATATTCTAGTTAAACGATACAAAGATATTCTAAATAATTAATAAATTAAATAACATCACTAATAATTTATATCCATAATTATTTACATTATCTATCACCTTGTTCTTTATATCAACTTGTTTTTTGTATTTTTATTTTTTTGGTTTGTTTAATGTTTAAATTTGGGTTGAATTTTGTTTGATATTTTTTTTTACCTCATCTTTGTTTCAAAACTCATCTGATTTTGGAGTAGAATTTTGTCTCAATTCTTTGTTTTCTAGTCCTCATGTTTCCAAAGGATAATATTATCGTGACTTTTGGAGAAGAAGAAAGTAGTCACCTTTCAGAATGCTGAGACTGGTAGTGGAGCACAATTTTAGCAATAATGTTTCATATTGAGAAAAAAAAGTGCAGTTGGATTTGAAAGTGTCTTACTAATTCTGGTAATTTTGATTTTTAAGTTTGAGTGTGAACTTTTTGAGTATTTGAGTGATTTTCTTGAGCATTCGCATGTGATTTTCTATTGATTATGTATTTTATGGCTGTTGATTTTTAGGGCAATTGTTAATTTAGAGAATCTGAACATTTCTAAGTCTTATCCAAGAGGTTTGTCTATTTTAATAGTAGCGTGTAATTTTTTAGGGTATTGTTATTCCTCGCCCCCTTTTACTTATAATCGCCCAAATTATAACAATACTTTTCCCAAAATATCCCTAATACCGCCTCACCACAAACCAGCAGGCCAGTATCATCATCGTCTACCCTCTCTGCCGTGCCTCAGCCACCATGCCAGGCATCCAACAACCTTTGTACCCACCCCCAATTTGCACAACCTGGTCAAACATCCTAATAATTCGCAATACTAACGCCCTTTGGACAACCCCGTCGCACCACCTCTGTACACCGACGAGCCTCAACACCCCCTTCGCACCCCAACTCAAACCCACCCCTTACTCGAATCCTGCCCGTATCCAAACACAAACACCACGCACTCCCCTGCAATTTCAAGTAGAATTGAGAAGTTCAGATTTTAGGGCGATTTTATCGCTTGCTTCATTTGAGTTGGACGCGGGTCCCATGGGACCTGCGTCTAGGTTAGTCGCTGGTCCCATGGGACCCACGTCCAACCCAAATGCAGGTCCCATGGGACCCGCGTCYAACCCAGACGAAGCAATCTCAAAATTAGCGAAGGGATTTGCGAAGTCGGTGTTAGAGGAAAGCTGCGAAGGTGGTTGCAATGGAGTGATGAGGAGTTGCGAATCTGGGTTGCAGAGGAACGAATAGGAGGTGTGAAATTGGATCAAGGTCATGGCTCAAGGTGGTGCGATTCTTGGAATGGGTCGTGGGGGTGGCGGCTAGGTTTCCGCGACTAGATGGAGTGGGGTGGCTGGGATTGTTGTGGTTGGTGTTGGTTGGGTTTGGGCAGCTTGGGGTAGTGGGGTGGCTTGGTGGAGTTGGTGGTGGTGGGAGACTTGGAAGAGCAGGGATAGTTTTGGTAGTTCGGTGTTAGAGTATATAACATATTCCTGGGCCTCAACCATCAGCTTAAGCTTTTAGTTGAGATGGTCTGGTTATCATGGGCCTCAACCATCAGCTTAAGCTTTTGGTTGAGATGGTTCAGTTAACATTCGGTGTATTTTTTTGGGCGATTATAAGTAATTTAGGGGCGAGGAATAGTAATTGAGATTTTTTTTAATAAGTACCTGATCCATGATCTTCACTTTGTACCATTTGATTGACAATAATGTTGATTTTTTTTCTTTAGGGAAGGGTTGTTGACTAGGTGCTCCGTAAAATTCAACCCAATGAGTTACTTGAGAGACTGCAACATCCTAGTTTTATAGAAAAGGCACAACTGATGTTGTTAGAAAGTCAGAAGAAGTGTATGTGTTACATTGCTTTTCCTGCTACACTCATTGACAACTATTGTATTGCATTCCTTATTACTTGTATTGTGATGCTTGATAACCATCTTCTCATGTACACTACATTTCAGTTCTGTTTTAATGATTTAATTCATGATGTTTGTCCCCTGATATTGTCTTCTATATTTCTTTTTTTAAGATATTGACCATTGTTCTCCACTTGTGGTGTTTTATTTACTTGTTATTGAATTTGCTGAAATTATAATCTTGGAATGTTCTTTTTCCATGTTTTGTTATTTGGGTTAAGCATTATTTTTCCTCTTGATGAGACTTTTGCTGAAATTCGATGCTTGGAATATTCTGCTTTGAGTTTATTTATGTCATGTGTTATCATAAATTTCTATTGTTATCAAGATGAGTAGTTATATCAAATTTGAGTTATTCACGAATTATGATGCAGCTTTCGATTTATAATAGCATCCATTGTGCTGCATGTTTCATCGCAAGGCGATAGTGTGGTACGAGTAGTTTTGAATCTGTTACTTGTTGCTTTCTGATCATATGTGAAGATAAAAAGAGGACTATATTTTGTTAATCGTAGTTGTACTTATGTATTGCATTCGCAACTCTATGTTGTATTAGATTTGCTTTATCATGTGTATTGTATTCACAACTCTGATTTCTGTTGTCGAAAAGTATCTGATTCTACGATTGGAGGGGAACAAATAATTATCAAGCTGACAGTGTTGTATGCTATTTCAATGAACAGGGAGACCAGGCCTGGCTTCAGAGGGTGCATCATATAGTCTTTTGATTGTCACGAATCCGTGGGAGCAATGTGCATCGTACTGGTTTAATGCATTTTTTCTACAGGACATTCAGATATCAATGGGTTTAAACTATTTCTCCATGCATTCATATCTCTCGCTTTTTTCGATTGTCTTAAATGGCCACGCGATATGCAGAACATCAATGTAAAAGCCAAAACAGAAAAATACCCATTATTAATGGATACAGAAAGAAGAAATGAGAATGAGTATGCGATTAACATAAGGCAAAGTTTAAAAGCATGCTCTTCTGGTTCTGCTCATGATAGAATTTCTAATGAGCCGGACTCTACTCAACCTAAAGGCAGCCTGTTAGATGGTTGTGATTAGAATTTTGATTATCTTTTATGATGAATCCACTATTAGTTATAAGTGCAACTGTGTAACAACTGTATGCATATGTTCAAATGAACAATTTTGATTTCAAGTTGTATTACCTTTTTCCCATTATGCATATCAATTCTAAATAAAATTACAATACAATACAATATATATATATATATATATATATA
>SNQN01004226.1:0-31204 GCA_008642245.1 Bassia scoparia
GCTATAATTTAAGGTGAGGGAAACTCTTTGTTTTAAGGGAGGAGATGTTGATGAGGCGCTTGAGAAGTATGAGGTTTATGTTCGTGTGTGTTCTTTCTTGTCCTGGTCTCTGAAGGTGAAGGTACTATAGGCTTGTTCATATGAATATGCAACAAGTGTTGTTTTGAACATTAGGCGTGCGAGCTTACTTAAAAAGGAGTAAAACAATTTTGGTCAATTAAACCAATGTTTGCGTGCTACTTATCCATTATCCTCGATTACAATTCCAATAACTTAAAGCTCTTTTAAGAAGAGCGAATGCGGCGATGGGTTTGGGCAAATTTGAGCTAGCTAGTTGAATTTAAGATTGGSTCYTGATTTGGAACCTACTAACAAGGAGGTTTTATGAAAGTTGAGGGAAGTGGAAGAATTTATGCATGTATCCTCTATCAAGAATCAAGGGAAAAGAAAGGCTAAGCAGCTTGAACTTGAACCGGAGGCGTCCCCAAACAACCACATGGAAAATATGATAGATTCCAACCGTACTAAGAGTAAGAAAATCAATTGCAATGACATTTATGCTTTGTGGTGCAAAAGGAACTTTGTAATTTTTAGACAGGAGCATAACTCAGTTGAGCATGTTGTGAGTCTTATTGATTTTCGTGTGGCTTCTAGAGCTTAATTGTTCTCGTTGTCTTGTGAGCTTGGACCTGTCCAAGCCTAGGGGTTGTTYTTGTATGGTCTTGYATGCTTTGTATTCTCCACCCTTCCTAGAAGGTGGGGGAATATAAAGTGGAGACTTGACTTGTACTGTTACACTTTGGTAATAAAACTTTTCATTTACCAAAAAAAGACATGTTGAGACCATGGATTTTGAAGGAATGGACCAATCAAACGGGAAAGAAGTAGAGAACGACATCACCATGAAGCCAGAGAGGATTGAGAAGAGATTGGACGAGGATGAAGATCACAAGAGCAGGAACTTTGCGACCACGGATGGAACAATGAGTGCAAGAGTAGATAACATTGGTTTCGGAGGAAAAGAAAGCGATAATATCTTGGACGAGAAGAAGTCAAACTTCCGCTTTCTAAACAAGAAAAAGGCAGYGGCGACTCTAGTTYTKTCAAAGAGAGAGTACCAACTACTTGCWAAAGGAAGGTTGGTTCAACAGTTCAACCCTAGGTCCCGGATACAATGAGTATTAGAGTCATTGGTGCCCACAAGAGACCAAACCGAGTCACACTCAAGCTACGCTCACATCACCGCCAATGAACATAAGATGAGCCTAACTGCCACGAGTTGTCGGTTGCTAGTGTCACCCTGTCTCGACGGCTCATGGTATAGGAACCTCAATAATGGATATCTCGTCATCTGAATCCGAGGAAGCTGATGCCCCGATTGGAGAAACCCCCACGCTACCAAAAAAACCCTTTATATACATGCTCTCCCAAGCAGAATCATTCCTTTCTGCAAACTTCTACTATAAGAAGTTGTAGTTTCACCTTTCAATCAATTACTATAGTTAGTTAACCGTAGTCCCTTAAAGAGATCCAGTTATCAGACACCGAAGCAGGGTGTTAAGAACACAACAGGGTTAACAGCGGGAAGCGTTCGTATGTTTTCACTAACCATGTTTTCCACATGTGCAAGGTTGCAGGCAGAGCCTTGGATAGTGATAATCTTTTCCTTGTAGTTAGAGCCCACAAGCTTTCGGTTTAGCAAGACGAGGAAATCAACCTTTCTCCAGATTCCAGATCTACCTGACCATCCTAGGAAGTTCATCATTATGACTAGTGCTTGTAATTATGTCTCTAATGTTTAATAGTTTATTTATGCATGTTGTGTTGTCAATAGTGTTCCTAGTTGGGTTTGTAATGTGACATTTTCTGATATTATGAAATTGGCTAAGACCTCAGCCATAAGCTGATCTCTTAGTTTTCCCCTTGTCAAAAAAAAAAATGTCTCACTATGGAGGTATTTCATTTCTTCCCTTTTAAATATTTTGTGAATTTGTTTTTTATTTTTTATTCTCATTTGCTCTAAACTTTGTATCACCAAAGGTGGTAAATTTGTTTATAATCACTTTCATGTTGTGGGATATTCCAATCATAAAACTTCATGTTCAAAACCACTCATACTATATGTTTTCTTTAACTGATTTTGTTGTACGTATTCCAATAGACTTTATTTCTCAACACAAAAGCTTTTTTTGTTATCTTCTTATTTTATTTGGATTTTAATGAAATTTTGTGAGTTTTGTTCAACATTACAACGTTGATAATACTAGTAAATTTTAATATTTTTTTTCTTATGTTGTATGTATACACAAAAAAAAACAACAACAACAAAACACATAAGGTTTCGGGTAATAATATGTATATTATCTTCTATTCTTCTTTTTAACTTGACTAAAGAGTGTTGTACATTTATAGACTTAATTCTCGAGTTAAGTGCAATACTAGGTACCGAACTTAAGTAAAAATTACAGTTTAGGTACCCTAGTTAGATATAAGGAAAAAGGTATCTAACCACTTAAGCTAACTCTACTTTGTAATTTTTATTACTCTCATTTTTATTTTTTTTATTTTTTCAGAATATTTTTTTTTAAAATAGATATTTATCGATTTTTTTCTAAAGTGGGGGGACAAGTGTACCCATTCCCCCCCTTCCTTTGCTGCGTCCACCCCTGCTTCACCCTTAAGTTTTTTTCTTTTTGACAATAGATTTTTTGTGACTTTAGGGGAACATTTTTGTAGTATATAATATATGTATACAGTGCAAAAAAAATTTAAAAAAAATATATGATATAAAATATATACTTGTAGTATTTAATATATAATGTATAATGTATAATATATTGTATKATATATTTTGAATTTGACTGGATATGACTTCAGTCTAATCTATATMTCGAACYTACACCCCCTACCCTTCGCATTAGGGCAGCARTGCAACTCCGTAAAATAATGGCATCACCGGAACCATCAAATTAAAAACACAACATAACACGCAGGTCTCCTTACCCTCTAGTTGGCTCTAAAGTTCAGCCACCTTGTACTGAGCGATATTAAACTTATTTTTCAATGTTCGTTCTGTTTAGAGGTGATCATGGACCGGGATGAATCGGGCTTTACATATAAAGTAAGGCCCTTAAATCGGGCAGGCGCGGGGCTTGAATTCGGACCTATTTTTTTGCCCAGAGCCCGAAAAATTAGTGCGGGATTGGCGAGCTTTTTTGTGTCGAGCCCAAAAGTTTAACTAAAATACATGTAAATTGATTTCCAAAGCCCGCCCAATAAACAAAAAATCGCCAGGGCCGAAAAAATCTTGCCCAAAGCCCGCAATTTTTTGGGCCGAATTAGCGGGTCGGACAAAGTTTGATCAGCTCTAGTTTGGTTCAAATAGAAGAAATTAAACGAATTCATTGTTTGGTTAGACATTAATATTACCAAACAACACTAATGTCTTTAAATTCTCCCTTGTAAACCAAACTTTGGAAAATAAATTTGATTTCTCTTCCTTTCTCTTCCGTTCCTTACTATTATTAAACCAAACAAACTATTAATCTAAGTCAATAAATTTTCTTTTGGAAACTTGGGTGAAAAAAGCATGACACCTGCTTTCTTGACCCACCGGTAAAAATACCACAAGACTCCAATGTCAACAACTTGTTGACAAATAAGCAAATCAGTTTTCTTTTTAACTTATAAACGTGTATGTAAGAAATATGTGCACGAACTTATGTTGAATGTGATAATTGTAGAGTTTCCTCCTCACAATACCGCTTAGTACAAAGTTGCTGACTTTTGGAGTCAACTAGGGGYTAATGAGCCCTACGTGTTATGTTGTGTTTCTGATCTGATGGTTCTGGTGATACCATTATTTTATGGAGTTGTAGTTCTGCCTTGATGCCAAGGGTAGCTAGGGGTGTCCGTTTGGAATATAGGTTGGACTGAAATCATATCCAATCAAATTTGAAAGATGTTATATATTATACAATATATTATATATTATATATWTTTTGCATTGTATAAAAATATTATACACTCCAAAAATGTTCCCCTAAAGTCACAGAACAAAAAGTCATTGCTAGAAAGAAAAAAACTTARGGGTGAACAAATGATCCTCAAGGCTTCCGTTGGACAAGAACTCATAAACTAAAAGCCGYTTTTTATCCTCAAAATAATATCCAAAAAGTCTAACCAAATTGGGGTGATTTAGAAGGCRTAAATAGTTTACTTCAGCCTACGTGAAACCAACAATAAGAAAATAAGAAAAGACGTTCCATTAAGAAGTAAATGAAAAGAAAGTAAGAGTGGAATCACGTACCATATTGTGGCTTTGATGGACTGATAGTCTCTCCATCAATTCATCCTTTGTATACCATGTCAAATCCCCCTTCTTCAATAAGGCTACTACGCCAGAATTTTGTGGTAGCATCCTTCAATTCATAGTAAGAAAATGCTTTCAAACAAGGAGAAGACAATATTTCATCTCCAGTTCTTGGTGCGATAATAATCATGGTAGACAAGCTACAACTAGCAACTTCATAGACAATATGAAGTTGTGTTCGACTCTGTGTCTGATGGTCGTCACCACCTTGACACGTACCTAAACAATTGCCCATATCAACCCACGCAAAAYACCACAAAACACGTTAGGTGTTATTGAAGACTTTAAAGGTAGTGCGAATATAAAAATGACGAGTATTGATATTAATTCTTTGTTAGACTATGTAAAATTCTGAACATAGATAAAATCAAATGGATCATAGTCAACACAACTTAGTTAAAAGGAGCAGCAATCTTAATCCTTGAATTTTTAATGGATGATCATGATTTATTACACAAAAAAGTAGATGTGTATAACTTTACATATGAATGTTTACGAATTTTCCTGCGAATGTTGTACAAAAAAAATTAGAAAATTTACACATTTATGTACAACAATTTTGACATTTACTATTAATTTTATGCACATCATAATCGTTCATCTGAAAATCCAACGATTAAAATTGATTCTCACACTTCTCATTGTAAACAAACATAATAAAAAAATGTTTGAATTCTATTTAAATTGAATAGAATTATTAGATCAAAATAACAATATGCAATCATTAAGTCATAAAAAATAAAATATATCAGACCAAAAATGCTTATTGCCAACTAGGGGTGATTATGAGACGAYACAACTTGTGAGCTATTCGAGCTTGACTCGGTCAACACTCTACTATGTCAAAACTTAGACTCGAGCAAGATCAACTCGAGATGTTAATGAGCTGAATTAAGCAACACATAACTCAACTCAAAAACWTACAAGAAGCTCGGAAAAGTTCAATGTCATATATTARCTAGCGTATAAAAATTAAATTAAATTAATATGTCTCCTACTCCACTGGTGTTACATCAATTTCTTGTCAATCAAGAAAAGTTAACAAATAAAAGATAACTTCCTAAATACTAATCCAATCTTAAAAGATTATCTTAYTCTTATATCAAAATAATAATATCCTAACAACCTAATATCTTAATCAAATATCTGATGCTATTGAATACGCATCAACATATATAAAATAGCTGGCAAGTTACTCAAGATCAACTTGGTCAAAAACTCAATTCAGATTCCAAAACTCGATCAAACCTCAGTTCATTTGAACTCGACTCAACTTGAAATCGACTAGAAATCTTAACAAGTCGATCGAGGGTTACTCCTACTACCAGTCCTATACAAGTAGCATTAATTGGACATAGGTTTGAATTCTAATTATATATTACTCCATCCGTAAAACAATTTTCCTCTCCATTTAATGACAAACTAATTTTTTTAGCATGCAATGCGTGCTTGACATGTTAAACTTTATGTTGATAATGAATAATAATATTAAAAGTATTTGACTACCAACAATCCTTGACTGTAAATAAAGAAAAGAATGAAATTGTTGCACCTAGTAGTAAAAAAAATACAGTATATTTCTTTAAATATTATCAATCTTGRATAATTCAAAAATACTTCGATTTATTGYTAGACTGAATTGGAATGTTTAAAACTCTTTCTTTTTGAATTTTCAATTGTGTTTACTTTAATTTGTTAATTAATTAATAAGTGTAAATTAACCTCTGAAGTTTAACCCATGTAAATAAAAAGTAAGGGTATAATGAAAATTTCATAGGACACCACCGTCACACCTCACCCCTTCCCTTATATAATAGAGATCTTTAAGAAAATTGTGTTGCGAAGGGAGTGCAATTTTATCGAATAGCACAATGTTTAAGAGTTTCAAAGTTTTGGCATTAGAGTTATAGGGCTCACCGTTTATGCTTTAAGGGRGTAGGGTTTAAGGTCTAACTCTAAAGGTTTTTTCAGGGTTTAGTGGATAGTGTTCTAAGTTTGGCATTTAGGGTTTAGTGTTTTATTGCCAACCAAATTAAATGGTTCAGCCAAAAACCGTTATACTCAGATACATGATACTGAGTTACTGACTACTGAGGGTCAACTTTAGCTTAAAAAAAGTATCATGTTAACTGAAGATCAAACCCAACAGTCGGGAACAATATACATTTGGAATACAGCCACGGTCACTCTCGAATTTAGAAAGAATATTATCACAAAATCGACACACCATACCCAATAACAAACTCGTTAACTAACAATTGGCAATATCAAATATCTCAACTTTTACACAATGGTATTAGCCTTTTGCATCCAAAACACACCAAAATAATCGCCATCATCTATATTAATATGTATTGATGTTGTCATGGTAAGAGTATAATTACACGTCAGGAAGGGCTGTAAGGGTTTGGTAAAATAGCATCCTTTCCCTGCATTGCTGTACAAAATCCTGTACTTCTTGCTGTTTCTGTATCAATAATTGGGCTTTATAGTGCACCCACCAAATTTTTGCTTCCACTTCGGAACCCTTTACGACCAGACCATGTCATGCAATGATCTCTCGCACAAAAAGACGATTTTTTTAGCCTTTTCTCAAGAGAATACCTCAGGCCGATAACGGGGATCATTATCCTCCTTCTCAGCCTTATTTTGGGCCACCTGTGCCATATTAGTGTTTCTGTATCCAACGGCTGAAAGTCCTCCCTTAGACTTCCATCATCCTTCAATAACTTAGTATTGAGATAGCGGCAAAAATCATAAACCTCGCCAAGGCAAAAACCGTTGTTTCCTGTTTAAATATACTGCGGGTGCACAAGGGTGGACAAACCAAGTTGCTGATATTGAAGACTAACCCATCTTTGGCCAAACAACTCCCCTATAGTTTCAACCACTGTAGTGGGCTTTCTGGTTCTGTGAACTCAGGCCCTGCTGAATAGGCTGCTGCTGAGGCTGCTGGTGCTGAGAATTCTGCATATTCAATGGTTGTGTGTTGTAGTGTGTGAAAGGCTGGGAATACAGAGGATTCATCAAGCCCTGCAAATTTAGCATTGTGAAACACAACCCTCTCCAAAAGGTAGACAAACGTAAAGAATGATACGTAAGGTAATTCAACAACAAATTCATAAAGACTATCCACTCTCTCAATAAATTCAAGGCTAAAAAACATAAACAAGGTAAACAAATTACTTGTATCACAGTTAAAATGGTTATATAGTTCAAAACAGCATAGTAATTTTAAATATGGCATTTTCATGAAGATAGTACACTTTATAGCTTTTCAACAGTAACAGACCTGTGATTGAAGGGGGTTGACATTTCCCACACCAAAATGGCCTGATGAAGTGTCATCTTGAGATGGATCACTAAAACCAACTTGGGTAAAAAGACCTTGGGATCCATGTGCCATATAATCCTGTTTAAAAGCAAGTGCAATATAAGGGGAAAAAAAAGAAAAAAAAAAAAGATGCATATGAAATAGAAGAAACAGCATTTCTCTACCTGGGACATGAAGTCACTCCCACTACCAAAGCGAGAATATCCAGCCTGAGAATTCTGGTTCAGAAAGCTTCCTGGAAAACCAGACTGTGGTCCTTGTGTGGCATAATCAACAGAATAACCACTTTGTGAAGCCTGTTGCCATTCACCAAGAAAGCAATCAAGTTAATACATCCTCAGTTTTTTATTAATGCACCATTGAGGAGGTGCACATAAATTAAGTAATGTGGTCTGTAAATAATGATATCTAGGAGAGAAAAATGTCATAATGTGATAGATTATTTAATTGTTTTCATAGGGGCATCAAGGCAATTTTGGGTTAGGACAACATTGGTTAATGGTCCCAAGTAAAATGCAACTTCAAAAAAGGAAAATGGTACAAGTATCAGAAAACGGAGGAACTATAAGAAAGATCATAGTGAAAACATGTAATGCTATGTTACTCAGCCCCTTAGTTTTAAAAAGCGCACCTAAGACGCGCCTAGGCTCCAGGCTCTTCCAGGCTGAGGAGAATGGGCTTTTTATAGGCAAGGCGCGCCCCACCTACAGGAGGCTCACAGAGGCGTGCGCCTTAGAGCGCGTTAAGTGAGGCGCGCCTTTGCGCTTTTTGCAAGTAGCTTAGACCTGAGTTATTCATTGATGTGTTTCCATTGTTTTTATAATATTCACCGRCTCCAATTTTAGACCAACGTTTTTTTTAAAAAGTTTAAATCATTTTTTTTTTTTTTGCATATAAGAAGCTTTTTCACTGAAATTTTAGCACCATGATAACAAAAAATATCTAATATGCTAGGTGCGCCTTGCCTACAAAAGGCGTGCGCCTTTGCATTGCGCCTAGGCTCCAAGGACCCTTTGCGTCTGAGGTGCGCCTTGCGCCTTTTAAAACTAAGCTCAGCCCTATCTACTAGTGTCAGACTACACTATCATTGAAATAATGTTGTGGTGAAAAATGACGCGCCAAGTGCCCAAATCCATGATAAGAGTTGCAAGCAAAATAATAGTACTCTGAATGAAAGAAAGGCTATGTAAATCCATGAGACCAAAAAAGGAAAGCCCTTCCACATTAAAAAAAGTCATCTACTGTCAAGGATATGTATTCTAAAATGATGACGTCCAATTCTCAATTCTGGAATGACATATTTCATAGAAGAGTATGAAATTCATCTAATATGCCAACATTTGTGCGGAAGGAAAAAAGAGACCTGTAATGAACTAATATTTAGAAGGGTAGTTTAGGCATTTCACAATAATATAGGTACTAGAAGTTAGTAGAAGTTTCTAGAGTAACCTTTATGTATAAATAGGGCTAAGTAGTAAGTGTGAGAGGTTATGTTGAATGTTTATGAATTTGAAGTGAAAACTTCTTTGGAGAGTTGTGACCTCAAGTCACTAATTTGGGAGAGAGTCAAGCCTCTCGGAAGCTTGATAACTATCTTAGTGTGTTAGTGTTATAATTTCGTATTATCTTAGTGTGTTAGTGTAATTTCATATTATCAATTATAGCATTCCATCTTTAGTTGTTATTATCCACCATTTAGTCCACAAATCCGTCATAAATTACCCCAAAACTACTACTGCACTATGTCAGCTATGTCCGTTCATCACAAGACCATGATATGCATTCACCTACTCTGTCTCCCCATTATACCTGTGTTGAAAACTCTGCAATATTGTAAGCAACGTGTGATCCTTGACTCTTAAAATCATCGCCCAAGAAGTCCTAAAAATTATGAAATTATTATCAAAATGATATTTTAAAAGAGCATGGATATATCTCAAATTAAGTTATCAGAAATCATACCTGTGACATACCCCCCATTGAAAACCCATCACGGAAAGACTGGCTAGGTCCTTGTACAGGCAACTGTTTTAAATCAAAACACAAAATTCAACATGACTCAAATGGCAAACTTCATAAAAAGCATAGAGATAAATAACAAGGAGATACTAACATTAGATACAAATCCAGGCTGTGACAAGGGACCACCAACAGACGGTTGACCATTGTTTTCCAAAGGAAAATTGAAGTTAGGCCCCAGACTTCCAACAGGTTGCTGTGAACCTTGCTGATGTGGTAGGTGACTGCCAATAGGAGCAGCACTACCACGACCAGCACCGAAACCACGGTTTCCAGGCTGAGGGACTTGAGGAACAGCTCCAACAGGACCATGAACAGCACCACGAGAGGGAATGGCATATGGCTGAGATGGTGGTGCGCCATGATAAGGAAGAGGAACTCGAGTCATCGGAAATCCCGAGGGATGTGCTGCAGGTTTGTGAGTGCCGTTGGGGGTTCCTGGTGCCATGTAACCTGGTTTAAAAGAAAAACATATCATAATGGTATGGAAAAAAAAAAAAAAATCTTTTTCTTTGAAAGGAAAACCCCTAATTTCTAATGTACCATATACTATATGAAAAAAATTAGAGGGAGCCCTGAAATCATTCAACAAAATCATACCTCTACCACGGCTACCTCTTCTGTCAGCATTTGCACCAGCTGTCGATACTGGTGAAAAATTATCATTGGGAACAATACCAGCTGCGGCACCATAGAAGAGCCTGCGATCATTATAAATCTGCATCATAATGTGGGGGGAAAAACAAGTTAGCCATGTAATACTATTAACTATAGATGCACCACACTCACTTCGAAAATATATAGACAAGACAAAAAAACTACAAGATACCTTCTTGGGTTTCTGAAATTGAACCATACTCTGCTTCAAATTGCTGAGAGGTCCTTCAACCAAGCACTCATGCTCCTACATCAAAGCAGAATTATAAAGTCAAAGTTCAACAAGTGTACATACTTCCAATTAAGTAATATTGACATAGTCTTGTCATTTTTTGAGTCCACCCCAAGGCACAAAGAACTAATGAAGATACTATCGTAATTTTCCTAGTGGTACTAGTAAATACATATAACTCAACTTACGAATACCAGCATTTGKTAAGGATGTACCTTGTAATGAGTCAATAAGCTATTCCAAAGTGGCTGCTTGCTCAGAACTTTYGGATTCCCCAAGATAACAATACCGTAACGAGCACGCGTAAGTGCAACATTAAGCCTACGAGGATCATTGAGAAATCCAATGCCCTAAACAAAACATCAGAAAATAATTTAAGATTCTGGAGATAGAAACATCAGGTGATAAAACTAATTTTAAAATTCTCCAGTTAAAATCAACTAAATACCAACTTCAAAAATTCATTTCAATACTTGATATTATTTGAGAAGTCTTGTTACAAGCAAACAATTAAGAAACCCTAGAAAAGAAAAGGTCAAGGAACAAGAGCTTTTACCGCAAAGACAATACGCATGATAATAAACTTACTGCATAGGATAAGGCCATTATAAAATGATAAGCTAAGGGGTGTGGCTTTTTATTTTTTTAAWMTTCAGAGCCATATGATCTTCTAAAAAGGTCCTTAGATATAAATTGATAAGTATGCATACCTTTGGTGTACATATAACTATATAAGACATAAACTTATACTTTATACCACTACAAAATTAAAGATATATTTAAGGTCAAAGATTCGCATTAACAAATGTGCTAAAGAAAAATAAATGACAATAACGAAATGACTACTAGATAAAAGCACAGAACATCTAGGTGGTACAACTTAGATGGGTCAAAATAAAACCTAAGAATCTACAATGATAAAAATGCTCGGGAGGGCACTGCTAAAACAGATAACATTCTTACTACTACCATTGTCTCTATGTGTATATAAAATTTAYAAGACAGTGATATGCTGCATTGGAACATTTGATAGCCACATACAAAGTACGCTAGATATKAAAATCCAGAAGGCCTTATAGTATCGCACAAAACTGTGAAAGATTCACAAGAATTTGTTTTCAAACAAAGGGGTCAAGTAATGTAATCAACACTAAACAATCACAGAATTTCCYACTCTCCAATGTATATATAAATAGATAACTCCAGAAAAGCATTACAAAAACGTTTCATCAATAATCACAAAATAATATTAACCTGGTGTTCATTGCTCCTAACACAAGACAAAATTATGTAATCCTTTTCTCTTCCCTGGAAGGAATCAACACTTGCCACCTTAAAGACATACACAAAAAGTAATCAAAATTTGTGCAAATATTTTTCTTTTTAATGTATGAATATAATTGAACTATCAACAAAAAAGTGAAAACAAATCTTGGATCTACCTCAATTTCCTTGTAAAGTTGCTGCCTGAGAGCTCCATTCCTCGACATATAATTCACAATATATGCCCTCTGTCCTTCATAAGGTGTTATAACCCCGATCTACATACAAATTTGTTCATAGAAATTTTTTATCAAAAAAAAAAAAACAGAAAAATCAATTCACACTTTAGTTGGATAAATAGTAACATAAAATACCTGACTGGGTACTACACCACTCCTCAAGAAAGAAGTCACAATTTTCTCSACATTTGCAGCCTCAGTGCGATTGAGGTATGATGTTCCACTGGCGCTTATTTCCTCTTGCCCCATCTGTGAAGTATACAATCAGAATTAAAATCCAACTCAAACCGCGACACAAGGAAAATAGAATGAGACGTAATATAACACTACAATTCTATGAATTGCAAATTCGTTCACCACACGTTCACAGCTAAATAAAACTGCCTAGCTTGCCAAAAAAAATATACCTGGACATAGAAGAACATAGGGCGGTTTGGTACAGGCCAAGGAAAATCGATTCCTGTGGATTGTCTTTCGTTGATAGTTACACCGTTTTGGAGTGTACCTTCATAGAAGCTATTAGATGGAAACTCCGAAAGTGCTGGATGCATACGATATTGAACCTGAAATTCAAGTAAAAATAAATAAATCAATCACATTGTACAACAGTAATCATCAATAATCCTATAACAAAAATTAGACGCTTCTAAAGGACTTAAGAACATTTTCTTGAGTAAGATCAATTCCTCGTGAAACATGAAAGTTAGAATACAGAAAAGGCATAGCCAATTGAACACATTGTCATACAACATAGTGAACATACACATGGGACAGACAAAAGATCACACCTGCAGCCTAATGGGTTTTACACCAAGCAACACAAGGCGCTCAAAAAGGGACTGAGCTAGTCCAGCTCGAGCAGCTTTTTTGCACATTATGACGGGACCAAGTTGACAGTGGTCACCAACAAGAACAACCTGGGAGAAAAATACTTCATTAAAAAGGGAAGACCCAAAAGTAACTGCAGTAAATTCAGAGGCAGTATTTTTATGCAAAGACAACTAAGCGCAATATAAAAAAAATAAAAAATTTAAAAAAAAAAAAAAAAACAAATCACTTTGAACTCATCGCACCTGCTTTGCCCCAAGTACCAATGGTATGAGACACTCAGGTTCTGTTGCTTGTGTAGATTCATCAATGAGTACCTAAAATTGAAAAGTAAGTAACCTCCAACATAAAATTTTCCATCACCACAAATTTCTCAAATACAACATTCACAATTACCTGGCGGAATCTGAAATTTGCAAGACGTGGATCTCCAGCACCGACACAAGTGCAACATATTACATCAGCACTTTGAGCTATCTCCCTCTCTGTTGCTCGTTTCAATGCTTTGTACTTTTTCTCATCACTGCTGGACAATTCCCCTGCATGTCAGAAAATAGACTTTCAATTCCACAAACATCCAGAAAAATGGCCAATCAACCCCACCAAAAAAAAAAAACTTTGTATCCCAGCACTGCCCCGATAGACATTTTTGCTATTAGATTTCAGTAACTGGATTTAAACCTTTCTCACTTGCGTAATTTGATAGATAGGAATAAACTGAAAGGGAGTACACAATGAACACCAGTAAAATACTACTCCCTCCGTAACGTAAAACTTGCAACACTTTCTACATTTAGGCGTAACAAAAAACTTGGAACAATTGTACAACTTTCCTCATTTGTTAAATTATTAATGACAAAATTACCATAATTTTGGGACCACTTTTGCTAATTGTTTTGTCCTTTTCTTGCCATATTATTTCCCTCCTTTTATTTTTGGGACCACTTTACTAATTTACCACCTAATCCACTATRAGCTTATTTTACATTGAGATGAGTACTAATACAATTGCTGCATTTATTCCGTTACYGATGGAGTATAAAGAAACAACCCGGGTGACCATGGAAGCTACTAATCAGAACCCTTTTCAACTTCTCAGGAAAGAAAATGGGTTTGTATAGAAAGCACAACTTCACCTTGTTCATCCTTAAGTTGCTGTAATTTATGAAGCTCACTCTTCTCTGATGTGTCAAGGTGCCGAACCTAAGGGGTAAAACAAAAATCAAGGAATAGATGTATTAGAGAAAAAGCCAGATACAATGAGCAACAAGATAGTAAAAGTTCAGAAAGCACACCTGATAGTGAAGTGTTAGATGCTCAACAGGAGAACTAACAGCCTCTCTTGACTTTGCACAGAGCCTAACCACCTAAGTAAAGAATATATAACAGACGCGTTACTTTGCAGTTTACAGAATACATGCAGAGTAATAAGCAATTTTAAGGAGCATTTCAATACCATCAGCAGTATACTTAAAGATATAATTTTAATACCAAAAGATCTAACAGCAACAAGAAATACATGTCATTAATTTCAGGAATTTGATCTAGGGAAAAACAAAAAACTGTCAGCAGTGGCAGAGGCCTACTAACTTCAATAATTCCAATGTCAACCAGGGAAKATATTAAAACATTGACCTAAAGCAGTACACAACTTAGAATGTACAGGTGCTCAAACAACGTGAGCAACTAACGTGCATTGAAAACATATAATTCAGTCAAAACTGATGAAAGAAAAGGAAGGCAGCAAATATTCCGAAAGCATCCAAATTTGAAATACTTGCAAGTTTTAACTTTCTCCTCATCTTTATAATAAGTTGAGACGAYAAAATACCTTTAGACCTGTAGCACTTATCTTTTCAGCCAACTGATCAACAGCCACATTACTTGGTGCACAYACCAACACCTTAAAAGAGAAGAATTCCAACATCCTTTAAGCAAAAAAAAAAAAAAACCTAAGAAAAGTACAAGTAATTGACAAAGAAGAGACAATTCTACCTGCCCTTGACCTTGTTTAGCCATGTGATACACAATAGCAGCAGAAGTAACAGTTTTTCCAGTTCCAGGAGGACCTTGGATCAAACTAATGGGCTTTTGAAGGACACTCTTTACAGCAAATACCTAGCAATCGAGAAAGAAGAATCATCAACAATAAAATCTGATGTAGGAAAAACAAGCATGACAAAGCCTTTATGTTCCCTGAAGTCCTAAATGACCAAGAAAAGAGAAATGCCAGAAACATTGCATGGCAACGACATGATAGCGTAGATACTAAGCTASCCACCAACTGATACTTCATTTCAGATGCTACACTCCCATTGTTTGGAATTGTCACAACTCACAATAGACATACATTCCTAAAATGAAAAGCTTCATCCACTTGTTTTCTTTAATATACCACATTAACCTGAATAACCTGATACTTCCTCAATTTCAGATATTACACTCCCCTTATTTGGAACAATCACAATAGATGATACATTTCCTAAAATGAAAATCTTCATCCACTTGTTTTCTGTAATATACCACATTAACCTGATACTTCCTCCATTTCAGATACTACACTCCCCTTATTTAAAATTGTCACAATAGATGATACATTTCCTAAAATGAAAATTTTCATCCATTTGTCTTCTGTAATATACCACATTAACCAACTTCCTTAAGACCCACCTCTTTCTCTCAACCTTTAGTAGAATCCCTCCACTTTCTCTATGTTCCAACTAAATAAATATGAAGTGTAATAAAGTAAGAGCACAAAGTGGCAAAATTAAAAATTACCTGAGATGCATTGAGTTCCGGAAGTCCTGGAGCGCCAAATCGGCGAGGCAAAGTGTTTCGAACAACCTGCATCTCAACTTCATGGCCAAGCAAGTGGTGATAGATATAACTGTAAAAAAATCGTCAGGGGTCAAAGTCAGGGAACAGCAGTAAAAATAACACAACGCCAATAATCGTGTATAATGTTGTGAGCTTAATCCCATTCCTACGATTCAACCGACACCATTGCTTCAGAAATATCAAATACTCCTAAAGGCCATCAGAACGAAAAAAATAAACATACCAATCTAGATAAACAAGCTCACAAGATCATACATTAACGAAAATATGTCTAATTCACCATCCATTAGATTCTCTATTTCAACCAAAGTCATAGCTTATCCATAGTTGAGAAACAAAATTATGCATCTCATTTAGATAGGGAAAGAAATGCAAAACAATAATAGATAACTTTGAGTTGTAAATAACCAAATCCAATCATACCACATAATTTAAACTCCATAATTCCATTTTTGAAAAACAACCCTACCAATACAAAYAGGCAAATAATGTTGGCCACTTCCAACATCAAAATGTGAACATGGACTGTCAAAACTCAGATAAAAAGYGGAAACAGTATAAATTTGGACCCACCCACTAACACTGGTCTCATCCACTGCAAAAGTTTTCATAGCACCCTGCATCCGATCAAAACTTGTACTCTTCCAAACAAAATCAACGCTAAAACCATGAGTGATGTCAACCGGGACTCCCTGAAAACAAAGGGCAAAGTTCAGCCTAACAACCTCAACTAAAGAATGCAGGATGTGATGCAATATATCAAAATGATAACCAATATTCACCTGACTTGCGCGGAGCTCAAGTGCAACCTCCTCCTGGGCTGTCAACTTGATCTGAAAACATACAATCATAACATCACATAAGCACAATTCAATCTAACAGTCACTGCTTTTAATGCAAAAGCAAGTGTGCATGATTCAATCCAACATAAGATCACTATGATCACACAGATCAGCGACTTCAAAGCAAAGAAAAGTAGTAAGATAAATACCACATGACCAACTGACTGCCATGCAGGATGAGCAGCATCCCCAGAGTAACGTAGACGCAACTCATCACCAGGTACAAGGCGCAACTCATTGTCCTCCTAGAGCAGTACCATTTTTAACGGATTAGAAACATGAGAAGAAGAAAATGACAAATAAAAATCAAAGAAAGATACAGCAATAGCAACAAGTAATTTCATACAAATCAAGAAAAAAAACTCAAGCAGATTTAACAACATAGCGTACGAAAACAGGGAAAAGCCAAACTACTGAAGGATCAAAATACCTTTGGGAAAACAAAATATGCCACACGCTTCTTATTTAGACCAATATCCCACCGAACTGTAAGATTGTCCTTACTTTGTGATTCCTTCATCATCTACAAAATATTATACCAAAATTGTAARCAATCTAATGGATATAGGAATCAGAACAAACGAAAAGGTTTTAGCACATACAATGGTACCGCACAACAAAGACAGCCCAAAAAGATTTAAATAATAACAGGAAACTCACTTTATCATAGTCAGCTTCGAGCTTGATGAGTGGGGCAAACACATTTTGATACTGCAAAAAAAAATAAAAATAATGTCATCCACAAATAAATACTCAAATGATCAAATACTTCAAAAAACTAAAAATGTCTTTCCTGTTATTCTGTTACACGACAAGCTGTTACAATCGTGAACAGACTTCATAATGCATTATAAACAAAAAAAAAAAGAATAAATGACAGATTAACTAAAGGTTTTACTGGTTGGGTTTTGATCAAAGGTTTCAACTTGTTTAAGAAATGGGATTGACATGGGACACAACATAACCAAATTGGTAGATCTAGTTTTAAGCAYCCAAAACATTCAACACTCCTCTTTTAACAAAGAGCCCAAAAGCAGCAGACCAAAGMTCAAGACAACAACAGTAATARAAAGCAGAATCTAATTACTGTGTCTTCTATAAAAATTTAAGAAAACAATGACCAAGAATAGAAACCTGGTAAGCATCTTCGTATTTTAAAGCAACAGGCTGAGGTTCATCATCCACACCGGGTTTCTCAAGATCCTCCAAAGCCGCATCAGGGTTCGTTTTCCAAAGCTCTTCAATCTTATTAATTTGCTGTGCACTGATCTGCCTTGCCCTCAATTGCTCTTGTTCGGACGGAACCTGTAAAAAAATAACCCATTAGCATTTTGAATATCTACATGTGAAAGATAAAAATGGCAACGTATCAACGATATCACATTCTGCATAAATCATACAAAAAGGCAACAGATAACAATATTCACCTTAACAAGCCACGGAAGGAAACACCGATCATCAATAAGAGGGCACCATTGACTCAAATCCCAATTCATGTCCTTCAATGCATTAACGCTGAGACAAGGTTCCCTACAAAGAAGTACCACTACGCTCTCGGTTTTGGCAGAGATGAATCCAAGTAGAAAAACATTACGGCAACCACAGTTATAACATTCCAGAATTGTTTCTCCCAACGGGCTATCTTTATGCAGACAAACTTCCTTGTGTTTTGCTCGAACCTGCAAGAGAAAGTTCAGTCAAGCATTTCTGTTTCTGTGAAATAAAAGCTTAACATGGGTCTAACATATGCATAAATTAGTTATTTAGTAGCCAAATAAAAGTTTTAAAATTAATATTTGCCTAATAAGTGAAAGACAATAAAAAAAGCTTTCAAACAACAAATTCAACAAGAAAAAGAAATCAAGAATGTTACTAAAAACTAAAGAGAAATTCCACYTGGTACCATCGTAGTTTGAAATTTGGCCTATTCTACTTGATATCCAATTTATTTCTTTATTATTGTAACATTACATATCATAAAAATAAACTTTAGTTGCAAGGTTAGATATTTTCTTTGATTCTAAGTATATCAGGTTATTAAATCAGGTTATTGGACYGGGTGGCGAATGATAGAAGTCCACAAAGTATAGTGGTACCAAGTAGAATATCCTAAAACTAAAATAGCCAATCCAATGTAGAATTAGAAAAAACTTGTCAACTTCCATATGTGTTGGTACCACCACCAGATTACTGAGGCTTTGATTGATTGAAGTAGCAAGAACACATCATTTTTAAAGTTATTAGGAAAAGGCTGTTTCATTTTTTAATCTACACCTTTTTTTTAGGTAGTAAGGTAGACGGAAAAAAGGACTAGGACAAGTGCCCTAGGCTATAAAACAGCAGGAAAAAGGAAAAAGGAAAAAGGAAAAAGGAAAATTTTGCATCCATAAATGGATCAATAATTTGATGAGTAGGAGCAAAATGGCCTAAAGAGTCAATCACTAGCACCTTTTGAGCATCCTAATAGCAAATGCAATGGCTCCCCCAATTGCTCCTCGAATTGTTGTGGACCCCTTTATGAGTAACCAAACCATTGTGGGTAGGTCACTCGAATATGGGTAAGTAGATAAAATGGCAAGGTTACAAAAACAAAACAAAAAAACCCCACATGGGACCAAATGTTATCAATTTTAATATTTTATTTTTAATCTTTGCTCCTTATTTTACACCATGTGTCAAGTCTGATTATTTTGTTTTTGTCAAGTAATGTAGTGGGCCATAGGTTAATAGAAAAGAGAAAGATTTGGGGTAGGGACTAGGGAGGTTATATATAAATGGGGTGGGTAAATGAACAGGTTGGGGTGTCTTACCATTGCACATGCTCTAAGACCATTGTTACATATCTCACACAACAAGAAGTTGATACATTTCAAAAATGACACCACAATCCTCACTCCTACAATGCTCATACAAATACCCCATAAGTTGTTGGGTATTAGAAGTTTAGAAAAATAATTTGAACTAAGCCACTCACAACAAAATAAGTACAAAACATAGGTAATGAGAAACAATCATATTGATGATCAAGGCAGCCAAAAGTACAACCTCCCTTACCTTTGAAAGGTAAGGACCCTATAAGAATGACAATCAAGTCTGGATTCAATTCAAAGAAAATAATATGATTCGAGTTTGGAAAACAATCAACCAAACTCCACCCAAAGGATAACATTTATACTTGTGTGTTACGTATAAGAAAATTAAAAMTGATAAGTTATGGTGTATTAAATTATTGGTTTAATTACGGACCTTCAATTTAAAATTTGAAACTAATTTAGTGTACTATGTTGAAAAATTTCATTACAATTACTTAAAATATAATACTCCCTTTGTACAACAAAGATCAACTTCCCAATATGAAGGTTCCATGAAGAACATGCCACTTACACTTAATTTCGTTTTTGGGAATCTAATACTTCGTATTTTTTTWAAAATTGTGGTGGCCCACCATGTGAAACTCATTTATACAACAGCAACACCACAATAATTAATAATCTATTTGTTTCTCATCTAAATCTACTTTTTGACCTCATTTCCCATATTATATTAGTTTCCAAATTTAATCCCAAATAGTAATTTGCACCTTCTTTGTGGGATTAGAGAGTCGAAGGCGAAGATAGATTTAGTAATTTCATGACCATTCCTAGGACTATCCTTGGAGAATAAACTTAGAGAAAGCTATCAATTTAATAATCTCAGCATAAAATCTTCCCTTACAACAGCACCTTTATGCAAAAGAAAACTGCTTATAACCTTTCTAACAAAATGTGGTCAAGGCATCCTAAAAAACACTCCAGCAACTAACTAATTAGTGTTGAATTACTATTCAGCACATAAGTCGTATCAACAATATTGCATTTCCACAATCATGACCAAATATACGATAGAGAACCATACTCCAAGGAGGTCACATCATCAGCCCAATCATTCAAATGGCACAAATACATTGGTCAAGCCGCTAAAATGCCAAAACTAATAGTCCAATAATAACAGTCTAAAGCTCACAAACCAAACACCTCAAACTCAAATCCCGGCATTCACAATGGTTCAAACCCCTTAGGGTTTTGTCCACATTCCACATCATTCTCATACAGACCCCTCTACCAACAAACCTTTCTTCAACAATAGAGGTTTGTATCTAGACCCAATAAATAAAAATACATTCTACCCAAGACCCAATATATACGTATACATTCTACCCAATACCCAACCAAAATTCCACATCACCCCATACAAACCACTTACTAATTACAAACCTCTTTCAACTTTCAAACCTTACCCCACCCTACTAACAATAAGGGATTTAACCTCAAAATACCCTACAAACCCCTTATTGTGAAGTCCCTCAAAGAATACATTTATTTCAATGTCATTGAAAATATTTGACCAAAAGATCAACAGCATTAACTAGTAACTACTAGCTTATATCTSTATCTTCTTAAAAGAAACTCCCAAGACACAAGCTCATTTTAGTCCATTGACTCCATTCCAGCTAAAGTGTCATACATACCCCAAAACATGGTTTCCAATTGCTCCRTCACTCCATTAGTATCGTAATCAGGTCTCAAACTCAAAATTACTAAGCATTCTACTAGTAGTCTAGTACAATAATAACTATCCCAATATTCAATCTATGTAGAAACAATTTTTGTGTCACAAATACATGTGAGTCATAGTCAGGAAAAAGGCAGAGTCGCTTCTCAAGCCAAAGTAAAGGATTTTATCCGTAATAAACGAAATCCATCCCAGGCTCCCATATAAGATTACAGAGAGAGGATGAGAGAGACATCCCCGCCTCATATAACATACTACTGCTATCAGAGAACAATCCACATTGTCCCAAATTCCCAATTTTTACATAATTAAACATACAAACAAGATCTACTAGCTATTACTATTCCCAAAAGGGTGCAACTTCAGAGAGCACACTTCTATAGTACTCTATATACCTATCCAATATCACGGTAGCGCATTTACTCTTATCAAATAATTATCAAATTCCGAAAACAAACAGAAAATTAAACAGATATATGGAAGAATGGGAAGTAGAAGAAAACTAACCAGGTGATTGACAATGTGAGAACCAGAAGTATTTCCCCTGGAATTACAAAACCACTTCCGGCASGAGGGAACATTACACCTTACGACACAAGCAGGATTCTGAATACCACAATACCTACAAGCATGCTCAGAAAAATCCCCAACACCCTTCCCAAATTGATCAACAAACCCGTCCTCATCCCCAGCCGTCTCCTCGAAGTTCAACCCACTCATGCCGGCTGCCAACGAGTCGACAACAGAAGCCACACCAGCCTGGGCCCCACCACCGCGACCCTTGGTGGGCCCACCGGATGAGGAAGACGAAGGAGGCTCAGAGGACTGCTGAGAGTCCTTGATTTCCGGGCCGACGATGGAATCAGAAGGAGTGGGCCAGGCAGAAGAAGCAGAAGATTGCGAAGGCGAAGATCGAATTGGTTGCGAAAGTGTATCGTTGAATTGAGGATACGCAAAATCGTCGTCCTCYTCACCTCCTCCTTGAGTGTTGAATTCGAGGAAAGTGTAAGCATCGTCGTTGCCTGTGTCAGGTTGCGATGCGGTTTCGTATAGATTACTCGCGGCCGAATCCATGGATTCCAGATTTAGGGAAGAATTTCTAGGGTTAGGGCTTCGGAATTACAGAAACATGAACGAATAAGAGAGTGGAATTGCGWTTGCAATAGTGGAAGAAAGAGGAAGAATAACGAGCGTGACAGAGAGGAGATAGTGAGTGGAGAGGAGAGAGAAAATTAGGGTTAGGGTTTGGTGGAAGAAAAATAAAATTGGGGAAGAAGAAAAGAAAAGGATGGTGATGGTGTTGTAGGAGTGATAAACGTCATGAGGAGAGAGAGAGAGAGGGAGTGAGTGTGAGCTCGATGAAATTGAGGTGAGAGGTGTCACGTACGACTCACGTGCTGTGGTATTTTTATTTATTTTCAATTTGCCTTTTTATTGGTGGGTTGTGATGTGTGGAGTGGGGGCCACAAAGSAAGGATATTGGGTTTAGTAAAATGTGGGGCCGTGGGGCCCAAAAGCTGTTGCTATTTAACAACGATGGGCTTTTTCTTTATTCTTTGCTTGAACTCTCTATTTTGTAAAGTATTTTATTTTCTTTGACAAAAAGTCTATTACTTTTTGGTACTAGGAAACACACTTGCCTACTGAGAGCATGAATTGTAGGATTGATAGACTAATTTTCATCATAAGACACCCTAGGGAGTGGTGYCAATGGATCGAAGATGYATCYYGRYGARCTCAATCRGCCTRCATCCGCTAAAAGTTYATCCATCATCCATTTRCACTACATTTCATATCAAACCCATTCGTCATCCGTGGATGATTCGTGTGGATCGAATTTTCAATGGGTTTGTATCTATCTATGTTATATTATAAAGCAAACATCCGAATTTGGTCGATAAATTTTGCACTGACKTTTTTGCCCTCAAGGATATCATTAAAAATTAAAAAATAAAATAACTAAATATAATAAAGTAAATAAAAAGAATATATCTTATCCAAAAAAAAATAATAAATATATTATGCACTTCGCAATGGTCTTAAAGCTACTATATCTCTAAATGCGTCGGCTATCCTGCCCACCTTAATCTCTTCCACACATACGTAAAGAGCGTTATAACGGTCCTCCACCTCACAATCACTCTGTGAGCGAGTCTGAGTATCTCTCTCCGACATCTCCCTAGATTATTACCACACCTCTTGATGCTTGTATCCTTCTTTATCAATTAATCTACCCACACGTGTCTTGATCGCAATGGCGCATCTATAGCCAGCACATCTTTCGTCCCCACACTTATCAAAACTCGAATATGCGCGTCAAAAGGAACCTGCTTGTAGAACTAACCTAATGCACTGACTATTGTGGACCTCATTAGGCTATTTGCCTCTACTCAACACTAGAAAGATTGATCCTTTTAATGGATGCCACAATTTTCTTTTTTCTTGAACTCTTGACAGGTTAGGACACAGTCTTGAGAGAAGACTATCCTAACCTCTTCACCTCGTCTACCTTATTATCTAAAAAAAATGTACTAACTCATATGAAGTGTCATTTTGCATGATTTGAAGACAAGTATAGTAATTCAATATTCACATCAAAACAGTTGCAAAGCCTGCAATATTCATTGTATTCAACTATTCAAGGTAATATCAATCAAATTTACATTGTAATTTCGAGTAGGTTAATAGTACATTATCTGCACAAATTTATTTGAAGTAGTGAACAAAAAAACCAAGAATGCTTGTATGGAATGAGGAGTGCTAAAATCACTATAAAACAAAACCTTTGTTCAATCGACAGGAAAACCCCTTGTTTTGCATAGGAAGGACTCCATCTCATGGCTGAAATCAATTACGAGCCTTCTTAGAGCTCACCCTTCAAAATTCATCATTTTTGCATTACTTAACAACAACATTACATACATCAAATATATAAACACTAAACTGACATAACATAGTATCAAATTCTCATATCACCCTTCCCATGCCAAACCTACAATCATTACCACCCTTAACATTGTCCAAAACAACCAAGCAAGCCCATAGTCGCAACCATTCCCCCTTAGTATAGCAACCACAAATACCCAAATTGAGCTGCAAAATAGTCTCAAACCAACACCAAATCTGCCTCCATTTTTTCTCAGCCATAGCAACCAGCTCTTAAACACCTAAACTGTAGTTGTTTCAATCATCACTGAACCAACCACGCTTGCTGCCACCGCTCCCTAGCTAGTTGCATTTTGACAAAATAAACACATAACCTATTTTAGAATATGTTTTTTTTAAATAGTGTGCTTTCTATAGATGTTGGTTCATATAACAAATCATTTTACGGTTCATGTTAATAAAGACAAATTTACATTATCATCATAATCCATGTAAAGGTTTCTAAGTAAGATTCATGAATCATGATAGTTATTAGTGATTTAAACCATAATGAAAACACTTGAAACACTAGAAACAAAGGTTCTTATTTCATAAAAAAATATGTGGAAAGATTCGAAAATAAAAATGGAATGAAGAGAAACCAAAAGAGAATGACCTATATGTATCCTAATCTTAATAAAGGCACATAAAAAGAAAACAATACATGATAACTCAGCGCCCTTTAAAAAGGTTAGGTTAGCTTCAGGACTTTCCTCCACAGTTCACAACTACAACTTCCCCAAATATTCAACTAATTTCTTCAAAGAAAACCATCTCAATAATTACAAAAAGTAAAAATGCCATAATCGACTCATAAACCGACCAATGAATGATCAAATTCCAGACCCAAGCAAATAAATAAGCCTAAAACCAATCAATATTAAAATTCCATAAGCAAATCATCAAAACACTCAAGCAGTTGCAACCAAAAAATAAATAAAAAACCTAAATCGATTGAAAAAACAAAGAACGAGCATGCAAAAAAGCCTACATAAATTCTGTCGATTGCATTCATTAGAAATTGAATTTGCATATACGAAAAAATCCCAATTTTGTTGAACAAAATCGAAAAACCCTAATTTTGTTGAATTTGGGATTTTCGATTACCCCATCAAAAACCCCAATTCATACCCTAAAATTCAAACCACAAAACCCAAACACACCAGCTTCAAAATATGAAATAGACGACCCACAAATAACCCTAAAAACAACAATCAAACCACACTAGCTTCAATAAAAGCAACCAAGCAGACAACAAAACTAACCTCATGCCATAGCCAGCCCCGCCGCTCATATTCACGATGCAAATCCATCTCAAACCATCAAAGTGGGGTTTCATGGTTCGCAGTGCAAAATAATCAAAAGAAACCACATAAAATGGAATACGACTCCAACACTCCCTGGCTCGCAAATTACACTAACATACTACACCAAATGACAAATGAAAAACAGAGTAATCAACATGGAGCTGGAAGAATCATGCCTTTGAAAGAAGAATAGAAAGAGAAAATTGCATAACAAAGATGAAAACTAATGAAGGTTAGGTGGAAGGAAGGAAGGAATAAAGTGGAATTATGTTGAACAAAAACAATCGTGAGATGGAAGCCTGCTTCACACGTGTAACAACATAAAAGAAAAGAGTAGCAATGGTGGCATGATGTAAATAATGTGCATGAGATGGACAATTTCGTAAAATATCTTGTGACGAAAACAAAACTCACACATTTATGGACTACTATGGGATTTATACATTACTAGCCGTTACACCGCGCGCGATGCGCGCGGTGTCCCGGACGGTTTGCTAAACAAAAGTCTAATATTAGAACTATTATTATATCTATATATAACTATGTTACTTAATAATAAATAGATACATAAATTGACTAAGAAAACAAGCATGTTAATTCCAAAAAAATAGCACAAAATGGTTGTCTACAAGAGATTTCCATAAAGCCTTATCGTTCATATTAATCGGTACATTTTTCATAAATCGAGATGCAGCACCATCTGCAATAGCAAAATGAAATAAAGCCTATCTCACATATGAACTCATGTTATAATATACAACTCCTGATTATATGAACTCCTGTTATATATACAGTTCATGATTCCCCTTGAAATTTCGATTTGAATGCATTAAAACAAAGAAATAAAACTTTTCCCTAGGAGAGAGCTTGTGTCAAAAAATGTGTTTGAGCTAATACTATCATCTTTAATTGCTCTGCTCTTCATGAAAAATAAATGACCTAAAACATACAGCATATCACACCAAGGTATAAAAAAGTGCTGGCTCATGCTGCTGTCTCGATATAGCATGTACCTGCCAAGCAAACATTAAAATAATTAGAGATTACAAATGGAACAAGAGATCAATAAAAAGAATAAGAAGTTCTATAACCAGGCCATAACATAACAAATTGACCAGCTCAAGTGCTCTACAACCAACTTAATTCAAAAAAATCATCACATAAGTACATAACTATTATACAGATAACCACGAAATCAACAATCACCGAACATCCGAAGAATCATTGTTTTCACAAAACTGAAACATGAAACATTAAGAAAATTCAACTTAGTAAAAGTCGTCAAAATTAACACTCAACATACACCATTAAAAACTAAACTCCCTGACCACAAGACTAATTTGTTTACAATACCTCTAACCTTAATCATAATGATAAAATTAATGGATCAATGTGCATAAAACAACTTCAACATGCAATGAACTCTAATATAATGACGTGTCAGATATGACAGCATTGAATATTAAAGTTATTGTGATTAACTATGCAATAATATCATAGCATTAGATGAATTTTTAAGCCTCACCTGAACTATTATTCCACGAAAATTTGCTTTTTATAATTCATTCAAAATTTGTTGAGTTGGTCGGGCTTGCGAGCATTGAACTCATTGAATAGCTGCACATAATTAGTTTGCATCTAAGAGTCAGTACATCAATTAGTAAAATAATTAACAAAGAACAAATCTCTCACTTACAAATCTGAGACCATCCAAAGAAATTATAGTTCAATAGTAGCACATTACCACTTTGCAATAAATTAATGAATTTACATCTACTTTTGAATATAAAAGGAAATAGGGTCATGCTCACATCATAGCTATCAGTTTTAAGATGGAATTTGTCAGCAAGGCCCATTAAATAAACACGCTCTAATGCGTAGTTATCTCACATTTGTCATGGCAAATACTTAGAAGAAACACCGAAGCTTGATATGCGCATAGTCTCCCCTTTGTTTTGTTGCTCTCTTTCCATCTTCCAAACAGTTGCACATAACACTCAAAAAGTTGTGTATATCAGCAGCCGAAACAACTATGGCAAATGCAAAAATTTGGTACTATATCAATCTTGGGTTAAAAATATGTCAAAAACAAGAAAATTACATGCTTTAACAAGAAAATGTCAGACATGCATATTAAGATCCTATTCTTTATTCTTTATTAGACGGCATGAATAAAACTCTTACAATTTTTTCTACTTGCTAATCATTTTTTATACTTGTCTATCATGACAAGGAGAATATGTATATATTTCTTGTTCAGTATGGAAATAGATTAAACAATGGAGCTATTCCTTCTCATGATGTTTTGTCTCACTAAAGACTGGGTACTAATACTTCGTAAAGTCTATGTATATGGTGATTTGTTACGAATCAAATTAATTAGAAATACAATTATAAGAATACAATTTCAGATTCTTTGGTTCATGGCTTCAATCGAGATTACCAATGAATGAAATTAATAATACAGTTTCAAAAGGTTTTCAATACCATAAGATCAGATGGGTGTTCTCCTTGCCATTTTTACTATATTTAGGTCTCCTTCAACAATTAGTTTTCTCAGCTAATAAACATTTTAAACACATTTAAATTAATCTACAATCATGCAAATAATGACAAGAGTGATGACAGCAGCCGAGGAAGGAACTCTGCCAAAATATTGAAAACCTTTTTTATTTGTATCTATGATCCTAGCAATAGACATACAATATAAGATCATTGGAACTGAATTAATGGCAGATAATTGTTTAACGTTAGAAAATAGTACAAAACATATGAAAATTATGATCAGCAACACCTAACCAACAATGCTGTATCAGCAATGCTACGACCCGGTGACCCTAAATCTCCACCCTACACTTCGCCCTTTGTTTTAACCCATCAATGGACCCAGTTTCCATTGAATCCACTTTAAATCAAAGAAATTCAATGGAATCATCCCCAATCACTCAAAATGCTTCTGAAAAATTAAATCTAAGTGGTATAACTTGAAGATTCTAACTGAACTTAAAATTTCGAATAAAGCATGAGCTAAATCTTAATAAATTCACTGAGTAAAGCGTTTAAAGCTGAAACAAAACCTGAGTTAAGCGTCTTGATCTACAAATGGTAGACTTGAAAACTGATTTAAAATTAAAACCCCTAAAACCACCATGCTCTGAGCTAAAATCAAACACAAACTTAAATTCGATAACGAGAACGCAAATTAACGATCCACTGACCTAAATCTCAAATAAAATACCAAACAAATTAAAATTAAATGGACCAAGAAAATAACCTTTGCACAACCCCAACTCGAAGTTCGAACTACAACAAAGAGGAAGAAGGCACCCAAATCCAACAATGACTGGGTCCAAGAAGGATATGGCCAGAATCTGCACTATTAGGAGTGACTAAAGAATCAGGCTTGCAACGACAAAAAAAACAATGAAATTAGCACAAAATCACTAATAAAATTGAAGAGCATAAACATTTACCAATTAAATCACTAATAAAATTGAAGAGCATAAACATTTACCAATTAAACAGTTGGCAAAATTTACGTGGTCTTGACATACTTGTAGGCAATCGCACAAATTTGAGGAGATCTGAAAATCCCAACCCTAAGTCATCTAATCCCAACCCTAATTCACCAAATTCTGCTTTGAGAGCACCTGAATATGACAACAAAAATGTTGCCTACAACATAAACATGTAAATATTTAGCCAATGTGTTAAGACACACAGAGATGTTGCCCTGACAGATCAGTGCATTCCAACCAGTGAACATTGTTCACAAAAATTATCCCCTTCTTGCAAGCATAATGAAACAAGGCTAAAAGAAAAAACCATTGCATAATTTGATCGGAAAACTTTGAAAAGTTAAATCACAGCAACAATAAAATCTAAATACAGTATCAAAATGAACCAAGTATCCTTCATGAGGAAAACTTGAATAAAAAATAGCATGCTTGTAGTCTACTCATCTAGAAATCATCATCATCTAATATCACCTTGATACTGAACACGCCAAATCAAACATCTAATACTAAAATCAACACAATTTCAAGCAAAAATCAGATCTTGCTAACAAAGACGCCCAAAAATGGTATAGATTTCCCACACAATTGAGCAAACAAAAGCTTAAATTAGCAAAATAAATACACTTCAAAACTTAAATTAGCAAAATATACACTTCAAAAGCTTAAATTAGCAAAATAAATACACAAATTACCTCAAATTCGATGATGAATAAGAGTTCTAAAACGTCACTCTCAACTCTTCATCCACTGTCGCGACCACCAATTAATCGAAAACCCAAATCGAAACCTGAACCAAGTCGGAAACCCTAATAAAACTTAAAATTCCACAAAAGAACTCGAAAACACTAAATGAAACCAAAGAAAAGAGAGAAGGGTCGCAAGTTTAAAGTATAAGCAACTAAACAAAGTTCTTATCTTGCTTTCATTGTTTTTGAATTATTTGAGTATAATGCTTTCTTGATCCAGATTTAATCATGAATTCATACAAATAACTAAAGACGATTCAAATTTAAAATCACAATCATGATTTAATCCCAATCAATTTAAATTAAATAACTAATAAACGCACAATTATGACCAAAAAACGGATAAAATTGAATCAAACAACACAAATTTAATTATGATAATCGAGAAACCAGTCCAAAAATCGATTTTAAAAAATATTGAAAACTAAAAGAAAGAGTAGATTGAAGTGAAGCTGAGAAAAGAGTATAGATCTGGAAAAAATACCTTCGATTTCAGCCCATTTTCATTCGTTCTTCCATGTTCATTCGATCCTAACAATCAAAACCCAGAAAAATAAAGGTAAACCCTAACTTTCGAAACCCCTAATATGTATCTTTCAATAATAGCTGAAATCATAATGAAAAGGAATGGTACCTGTAAGAAATTGTTGTTTTTGAGTTTTCTGAACTTTGAAATCATCCTTAACTTATAGAAGCACACTGACATCAAACCTGCAATGCAAACTCTTATTTAGAAAAACCTTCAGAAGAAAATTGCAAATGCAGTAGAAGTCAAGGGAACTGGGCAGCAACCGAGCAAAAGAGACAAGGGTGGCAGATTTGGGGCAAAAGAGAAAAGGTTTGCAAGTTCTGGGTTGGGAAAACAAAGAAGAGGGAGAAGAGTGCTAGGTCGTTAGAGCTCTGAACTCTCTGAACAAAGAACGAAGCAGGTTGAAGCAGGTTGTAGGATTTGTTGTGGGCTTTTGGGTAGCAATTGGAGTGGGGCTGTGCATGTGGGCTGGGAGTGGGCTGATCAGAGTGGGCCGCTGACGTGGCAAGTTGCGGGTCCATCTCTACGTTCATACTGTTCATATGAACAGTAACAGTTTACTCCTTTTTATATTGTTCAGATTTATATGTACAAGGTAAGAAATGCACGCGTATGCATGCATATATTTTAAGATAATTAAAAATGTAAAAAAATATGTACAAATTCATATATCATTCAACTATATATCAAGAGTTGTGAGATAGGATTTTTGATCTAGAAGTTATAAATTTGTTAGATATTCCTTTTTATGTTGTTGTTTTAGATTAGTATTAATTTCTTTTTTTTAAATGGCTAAGATATATTCTTTTTATTGTTGTTTTTAGATGTAGATGTTAGTATGTAAGTTGTTAATATCTCCATTTTTATTTTAATATTTTTATCATTAACTTTTTTTTAAAAAAAATTGGATAAGATATATTCTTTTTATTGTGTTTTTAGATTTAGATACTATTAAGTTATTAGATATTTCCGTTTTTATTTTACTTATATTTAGTTATTTAAGA